>JABMCL010001551.1:32500-52500 GCA_018857735.1 Alviniconcha marisindica | reverse complement strand
AGTAACACGAGGATCAATTGGTTTATTTGATCTGATGCAGTATCAATAGGAGAAGTTCTACTTCACAGCTGAAGGGTTGCCAAACTCAAGAGCGTAAATCTCATCCTTGTCTTGAAAAAGAGTGAAAAACATTACAGGCTGCCGCTCTGGTTTGCTGTACGTGTGTGTACCGCGCCTGCTCCAGCGAAAAGGATTATCCAAAGCAGTATAGGGAGGAGGAGGTGGCAAAGACAATAGATAATGGGGCTGCGGGGTCACTACTCGTTGCAACTGAAGGGTTGTCAAAGTGAACAGCGTCACCTCACTCTTCTTGGCATTGACCAGAAAGACTCAGTCAGTGTATAAAAATGATACTCTATAGCCTGTCGCGCCCGTCCTTAATAGGCCATCTCGCCTCCGTGGACGTAAAGCACCAAGAAAGAAAGAAAGCCTGTCGCACAGAGCTCAGGAGCTGTGTGAAAGTTGAGGTGGCCGTCCTGGGCTCCCGTCCCTAATAAGCCTACGGTTTCTGTGGACGTAAAGCAACACTCAACCAACCAACTTATCGCACTGATTTGTTGGAGAGAGAGAGAGAGAGAGAGAGAGAGAGAGAGAGAGAGAGAGGAGAGAGAGAGAGAGAGAGAGAGAGAGGACTAAAAAGAGTTGTTTCCATTCCAGCACGAAAGTTGGAGCACAAGTGTGACACAACGACACTGGCAGACAGTGAAGTGGACGGCCCGGAGAGCGGGTAACAAATATACATGTGCTATGAAGAGACACGCGCAGTTAACATCCAATTCCGTGCCACAAAGATCACTTTCTTTCTCGATTACATATTCTGCATTAACGCTCAGCGCCCTGCAACCTAAAACCAAGCAGCCAAACCCACACTGACGGCATTGCTTAAATATAACCACTGTTCGTCACACAAAGTACTCTCAACTGCGTACAGGTCATGATAAGTCAGCTGTTTGTCGGTTTGTTTGTTTTTCGTTCGTTTTGTTGTTGGTTGTTGTCATTTGTTTGTTTTAAAGAATAAAAATACAAGTACTTATTAAACAAAAAGCTGAAACGCTCCAATGACACATGTTCAAAACGACACGTTGATGATGATGATGATGAAGTGATGCTTTATGTCCTCAGATGTCAGTTGATATATTAGGGACAAGTTGTGACCAATGCCGAAGCACGGTGCAATAAATCTTTACGTCCACGGAAACCAGAAGGCTCGTTAGGACGGACAGTCCAGGACGTCCACCTCGACTCTCACACAGCTCCTGAACCATGAAAACGAGACGAAATAAAATTAAGTAAACATGGTGCTTAACGTCCACAGAAACTGTTTCAAACGAGAAAAGGAGGGGGGTGGGGGGGGGGGGGAGAAGGGGAGAGAGAAAAGAGAGAGAGAGAGAGAGAGAGAAGAGGAGAGAAGAGAGAGAGATAATTCCCTTATCGTACACTGTCCCCACCGAATGACTTATGCATTAAGGTGGGCAGCGATGAAGCCATTTTAATGTTTCATAATTGTAAAGGACAAAGCCATAAGACAGGTCCACAGACCACAACGTTTGAAAGAAGGAGAGCCAAAGCGGATGAACCGAGGTCCCTCCGTTTCCCAGCCTAACGCCTTACTGTTGGGCCAAACGGCTCACCAAAAAGCGTTGTGTGATGAAGGATGCTTTTTCCTCAGAGCAGCGACATATTAGGGAAAAGTTGTGCCAAATCCCAAAGCAGGTGAAAAATTCTTTACCCCGGGAAAACCCAAAGGGCCCTCGTTAGGAGGACAGCCCGGGACGGCCACTTACTCTCACACACCCGAACTAGGGCAGAGGGTGGGTAGGTTGCTTAAGTCCTCAAGTAGTTGACAATTAGGGACGTAGACCAATGCCGAAGCATGGTTTAAATAACGGAAACCAAAAGGGCTCGTTAGAGGAACCCCCCAGGACGGCCACTGACCTCACACAGCCCTGAACTATAAAAAAACAAACAAAAAAAAAACGAGACGACCAAGGGAAACCTTTAAGTAGGTAGGACCATTCTTTAGCGCTGGGTAACAGGGCCGTCGCGAGGCAAATATTCTCTTTTTCCCCTGCCCTTTTTTTTTGCAGTTTGTCAATAAAAAACAGTCAGGAAAAAACGACCTTTGATGCCATTTTTTTGGTGAATGATGTAGGATTTAAGAATTTTTTTAATGAACCCCCAAAGCGGTCGAAACCCCGGGGTGGTTTTCTGACGTCAAAGTCAGAAAAGGAGGGTCGAAAAGGGTTTCGTTCGGAAAACCTTTTTGGAACTTTACAAGAAAACGTACAAAATTAAAATTTTAAAAAGAGGAATTCCCGTAGATTTATCCGTTAAAAAATTTGTTAAAATTTTTCGTTTTCGCCCTGCAGCAAAATTGAGTCGAAAAAAAGTTCATTTAATAAATTTTACACCAAAAAAAAGTTTGAATGCCCATATTCAATTTGGGACAAAAGACGAATTTTCGTTTTTTTAAAACGGGGTATCGTTTGATCCGGAGGCGAGTTCTTGTGGGGTTTCCATGCAACGGAAAGTGGAGCCCCCGTAGATTTTGTCGTCTGTCGAGTTCCCGCGCCCCAAAATCTGCGACTACGCGAGCGCGCAAAGATGTTCACCTGGAGGAATGGAAAAAAACCTGGTAAGTTTTTTTTTTTTAGGATAATAAATGAGTTTCCAACAAACCAAACTGTTTTTTGCCCCGTTTAAATCTCTGATGCAACTAAAAAAATTGTTGGGGTCTGGGTTTGAAAAAAATTACGATTTTATCTCCCATTATTTCCCCGAAATGCAAACTGCTGTAAAATAGTAATTTTTTTCCCCCGAAATAATTGACAAAAACTGATGTATGGTGTATGTTCCAACAGTGAATTTTTTTAAAGGAAATTTACAAGTAATGATTTTTTTTAAAAAATTTAAAAATTTTTCTTGTCAGGGGCAATAACTTGATTTAGCTAGCAGAGATGCAGTCAGAACCAAATGTTTTTTACAGTAGATCTGCTCACCTAGACAAAAAAAAAATAAAAGGAGCCCCCCAAATTTAAAGGTTTATTGAGAGTTTTTTGGGAATTGTATTTGTTTTTGAAGAATTAATTTTTCTTTTTCCTTTTTTCTCTTCCACCTTTTGTGCACAGGAAGACCCGGCACACTGGGTCAAAATTCATTTTTTCCTTTTTATATAATTAATAAATTTCAAGGGGAGATTTAAAAAAAAAGAAGTAATAATGAAAGTTTTTTTTTTGTTTGTTTAACGTTTTACAAACATGATTGACAAGACAGACTATGGTAACAAGACAGAAGTAACTAAGTCAATAAGAAAGACTGAACAGGTAACAAAATGAAAGAAATAATCCCCCCCTCCCCCCCCCCCCCACACACACACACACACACTTCAAGAGCGACATCAAATGTGGGGGTGGGAGGGAGTGGGGGAAATAAACTAACTCACAGAGCAACATTAAATACAGTTTTGAGCATGTCAATTTTTAAATGTCATTGAAGTGGGATTCCAATTTTTGTTAGTTTCCTTAATAATCCAGGTAGGGAAGATTTTTGTTTTTAAATATTGTCAAAGAATGGCTAGAGCGACTCCAGTTAGGGTTTTACTTCTGGGATTGTTTCAGTAGCTGAGACTGGTAGTAGTAGTCAAATACCTGAAAATTAGTTCTTGTCTGCTTCCTTTTGTTTGTACCTTTCTGATTTATTTATTTCTCAAGTTATTACTGCCTGATTCACACAAAGGCAAGTAAGTGTCATTTACAACTAAACTTCAGAATTTGATGATTTAATCAGTGAGTATTAAGTGTATTTAACTGGTGAGTATTAAGCGTTAGTGTGCTGTTTATGTTGAAATAAATCTTTTTTACCTGTTTGTTTATATATTTCTTTGTTAATGATTTCAGAGGATGATCAGTTTCATCATCTTGAGGAGAGAATTGGTCCTAGAAAGCGAGGCAGGCCCCAACATCTACCAAGAGGCCACACTTGGACTGCAGTTTTTAATTTCATTTCCTCATTCAAACAAGTCTACATGTATCTAAAATTTGCCTAAATTTCCTTATGCTGTGCATTTTCCTTCTCTGATTAATGCTGAATCTGCAGATACCAGAACCATGGCTGTATCTCTTTCCATTCCAGAGTTTGATTTGCTTTAATGCTATTACCATCAAAAATTCGCGGGATATTTGCACCCTTTTTTCTCATGGAAACTTGCCTCTGTAGGTAAAATTTAGCTTGCACTTCTTTAGACTTGTGAATTTGTATTGTCTAATTTATGCTGAATCAGTTGATACCAGAATTATGGTTGTACCTCTTTCCATTCCCATGTTATGTTTGATCTTGTCATGGTACTGTCAAAGATTGGTGATTGGACAACGTCAAAATTAGTGATTTTTCATTTTTGGCACTCTGCATCTCCAATATTTGAGTAAGGATGACTACTGAAAAAAATTGTGTTTAGTCTATGTATTGCAGACACTGTGTAAAACAAGTTGGGTGGATGTGTGACCAATAGTTTTTATGCTAGAGCTATACAAAAATGGCATTTTGCTAAATGTGCGTAAAATGCCTAAAATGGTGACTATTTGAAGGGTGATATCTCAAAAAATATTATAGATAAATTAATAAAATTTGGCTTGTGTACTTGCCTTGTGACCCTCTTTAATATCACATATTAATGGATTGCATTGCTTGCTTTTCAAAATTCTGAGAGACTTCTGGGTGGAGCGCGTATGGGCTTTTCCGAGCGCATAGATCGTATTCAATCTTGAGCTGAACAAAATGAGAGAGAGAATTCGAAAGCGAACTCGAAAACTTTAATACTCAAGGATAGTAGCGTTAGGTCCATTTCGACCATATTTTCATGCGAGTCCGTGCTACAACCACAAACCGTGGGAGCGAGCGAGCGAGCGAGCGAGAGAGAGAGAGAGAGAGAGAGAGAGAGAGAGAGAGAGAGAGAGAGAGAGAGAGAGAGAGAGAGAGAGATCCGACAAAGCGACGAAAAGCAAATGTTTGAGTTTTATCTCACTCGAGAAAAGAAGAACAAAATGAGAGAGAGAACTCGAAAACTTTAATACTCAAGGATAGTAGCGTTAGGTCCATTTCGACCATATTTTCATGCGAGTCCTTGCTACAACCACAAACGGTGGGAGCGAGAGAGAGAGAGAGAGAGAGAGAAGAGAGAGAGAGAGAGAGAGAGGGAGAGAGAGAGAGAGAGAGAGAGAGAGAGAGAGATATCCGCCAAAGCGACGAAAAGCAAATTTTCGAGTTTTTATCTCACTCGAGAAAAGAGGTCTACGGCAACCGAAAGTACACCGAAACATACAGCTTTGATTTTGCGAAACTCTGATGATGCTATGACCTTGAAATGTAGTCAAGGTCACTGGAGGTGGCATGAACGGATACAGCTCAGTGAGTACTATTATTACGTAAAGTTTGACATTTATCACAAATGGTACCGATATTGTCCGAGGAAATCGCAAAGTTTAAGATTTGCGACACGCCAAACGGCGACCAGTACACACCGACATACCATATTTTCATGCGAGTCAAAACCGCGTACTCGTTTACTAGTGAAACACTGAAAGGGAATGGGCACAAGCTGTTATTATCCACCATCACGTACCACCAGTATCATTTCTGAAACAACGCGAGCAAGTTTTAAAACATGTTTTATTCAACAAGTTGAAGAGATCAAACACGAAACACAAACCAGAACATTACCGAGTTTGTTTAGAAACGCCCCATTCAGGATTTTTTGTTGTAATCTCTCCACCCCCCCCCCCACCCCCCCCCCCCCCCCCCCCCCGTGTGTGTCTTCTCTAGACGTCTAGAATGTATGCTGTGTGCAAAAAAAGCGTGACGCAGAAAATATGACGTAATTTGTACTTATAACCACGTGCCGTAGGAATCCAGCCGACCGGGCAGGCCTCGACAAAGCTCTCATGGGCAAAACAAATTAATTTGGAATAACAGTTGTTTTTTAAACCAGGACATGCTTGGACTGTTGTTATACGTTCTCTCTCTCTCTCTCTCTCTCTCTCTCTCTCTCTCTCTCTCTCAGAAAATGAGTTTTGCGACTGACTTTTAGTAAGGTCGGTCAACGGATACGAGTACAAGGGAGCTCGCGTGCACTAAACACGTTCGCGTCAGACTCCGATACGGCCTGTTGCTCAGTCACGGCAGTTTGTTTGTGTCCCCCAGCGTCACGCACTTTGGGTCATTCGGTGCGCCAAAGACAGAATTCGTTTTCTAACTCTGATACGCAATCCATCGGCATTTTAATTTGAAGCAAAGTACTTTTTTCTCTTCTCTTCTCTCCTTCTTCTTCGATCTAATCAGAGATGCTACAGCATTGTAGTGTCTCTGATCTAATCTACCCAGCTCGACCAGGAAGTATTTGTATCTTACCAAAGATTATAGATGTATTTATAATCTTGTATCTTACTGTCCCGGGCGCCAACCGCACAGGGTCAACTCAGGATCGACCAGGGAAACAAACATATAAATGTTAAAAATCAATGAGGATTAGTTTTTTTTTAAAGGAGCCTAGATCTAGTACCTGTAACTTTTATATGAAGGCTTCCCGCACAGTACATGCTATGCACACACACACACACACACACACACACACACACACACACCACCACACACAAAGAAGAAAAAAAGGAGAAAAGACCAAGAAAAACACGGGTCGTCTTTCCCGATAAGGCACGACAGGCAGTCAGGGTGTTTATAACGCTACAAAAGCTTTCGCTAAATGTTCCCAAACCTTCCGATAACGCGAGGATGTTAACCGCTCCAAAAAGATAAAACAAACAGTGAGAACAGTTTGAACACTAGGTAAGCCTGCGGGGACACTATGCCACTTACGTAATACTCACCGTAAATGTGAATATAATTATCTCTTTACAATACAAATACAAAAGAACTTTATTATTCATAATAAATGCATAACATGAAAATGTGTATTTTGGGGTCACTGTTTTTTTGAGTTCCATATACATATTTCATATATGTATGTTTAAAAAAAATGCAATGTGTGATTATTATAATATTTATATTACTAATATTGTGTACTGTAATGTGGCATACATGTATATATATCTATCTTTATATGCCTAGCCACAAATTTAATTTCTGTGATGAGATAATAAAGTAATTTTGAGTCTTCCATAAATTTACTTCTCGAGTCAATGTCAACAGTGTGACTTTAGAGGGACACCATAGCACCTTCAAAACTTGTCGTTAATTTATTACAGTGTTGAGAGAGAGAGAGAGAAGAGAGAGAGAGGAGAGAGAGAGAGAGAGAGAGAGAGAGAGAGAGAGAGAGAGAGAGAGAGAGAGAGAGACGGGGGGTGGAGTCCGCTTCATTCTTCAAAACAACTGAAGGGTTGTCAAAGAAGCGTCAACATCGATCTCGTTTGTCTCGAAGTGACAAAGAGTGTGTGCACCGCTTTGATCTGTTGTAATATAAAGCCACTACTGCGGCAGCGCTGACGGTCATAGTTCAGGAGCTGTGTGACAGTCGAGGTGGCCGTCCTGAGCTGTCCGTCCTAACGAGCCTTCTGGTTTCCGTGGACGTAAAGAATTATTGAACCGTGCTTCGGCATTGGTCACAACTTGTCCCTAATATGTCAACTGACATCTGAGGACATTAAGCAACACTTCATCATCATCAGCGCTGACGGAAAGTTTACATTCCAACACCAAAACTGGAGCACAAGGTTCATACAATGACAAAGGCAGACAAGTCCGTGAAAACGTCGACATTATTTTTTCGAGGCAGGCACGCGTCAAATTTAATCCGAAAACGTCGACATTATTTTTCGAGGCAGGCACGCGTCAAATTTAATCCGCCCTTAAGCTAAATAAAAAATACAAGTAACTTTAATAAACATTCTGACGATGTTAGTATCCAACAATAATAAAAGAGTTTGAACTTAGGCTCACTGGTTAAGAACTTGTCACTCAAAACAACAACAACTGCAGCAACAAAGCATGGAAGAAGCACTACCAGCATGCAAAGTTTGAAATTCATGACATGCAGTCGCATTAAAGGGACGCATGTGCAAATTGAAGTTTTTACCACGGAGGGCCTATCTGACTGCCTAACGCTGATCTCGGATCGTTTCTCATGCCAGTCGAAAACCAACACTCGTCATTGGTTGGTCAATATTCAGTACACGGTAGCTGCAAATAGTCCACACAGTCAATAGAATATGAGCCGATGATTTCCACTGAATAGAACACAAGCGCGCCTCTTGACATAACATGGAACTCATGTTGCTCGAAATACAATTGTTTGTATTTAATATGTTTCAGTAACTGTGTTTTGTTCACATCTTGAAAATGACCCCATTAACAATAATATCTATATCTATCTATCTATATATATATCCAAATAAAAAATTGTACTCCTCTCTCTCTCTCTTGACCCGAGAAACTTCATCAATGGATAAGCCAACACCATAGTAACGCATTGCCTGGACGTGTTATCCATCAGCCCATCAGCTATTAGCAGCCATCAGATAAAAGCTTTGAACATCGCACGACCTCCACAGAGCGTGACCGCTGGGAACCGGAGACACTACCCAGAATATAAAATTACACCCTACATCTCTTGCGGAACGTTGTGACTCCGGCCATGGATTTACCAGGATTAAATCAGACGCCAGGTTTGAGCAAAACGCTTTAGATACTCATCCATAACGACTGACGGTCAACAGAGAACTTTGAAATATCGGCCCCCCCCCCCCCCAAACATATTATCCATAACAATTGACGGTCAACAGACAACTTTAACAAAATATCGGCTCAAAATAACAGTGCCTGTTGGCTTAACTTCCTTAACGCCGACAAGCTATCTCCGAAAAGGTACTGGCGAGGACCGAAATCCCAGGAGGTGGGGTAAGAGGGAGACTATACCTGAACGCTACACTGTCACCACTAGAACAACTCCTGCATTGAGATGGGAGCGACGAGAGTCGTTTGATGTGAGGGGACAAAGTCACAACAAGACAGCGTCCACAGACTACAACTTATGCAATATGAAGAGAGAGGAGAGCCGAAGTGAAATCGAGCTGAGCTCCTTCTGCTTACCAGCCTAACGACTTACCACTAGGTCTTTGCGCACAGCCAAACACACTCAGCTACATAAACACGCCCACCCACGTCCAACAGTGAAGCATATAATTATGTCAACAACAAATAATCTTATAAACTACCAAGCTTGAATCATTCAACTGCCAGGTCTTGGGCTGTCACACACACTGGCACCAGCAAGAACACCAAGGCTACATTAACATGTTATTATAATAATTTTTATGCGCTACACAGTTATGTGGGGACTATCTTCAGCTATCATAAACTCCATGCGTAACAGCACCCACCCTCCAGAAACGAGTAAACCCTCCGAAGACGGCGTGTGGCTGCCCATGTGGCGAGGTTATAACCCCCCCAAAAAACAACAACAACAACAACAACACACAAACAAACAAAATAAAACGTCACACACGCAATCCTGTCACCATATATATGTAATGCATAAAAATGTGTCGGTGCACAACAGCATGGATACCAGAGGCCCCCCAGTGTTCAGCTAGGGAACGCTACAACAATAACAACAAGGAATCATAAAAATACCTGAGCACCCTGTCCGCCTCAGCGTTGGCTTTGTGCAGCTCCTTCAGCCGTTCGGCCAGCGGCTTGGTATTGTACTGCGCCCTGGCGCTGGGCAGACCCTGCATCTCCTCGTACTTCTCCTCCTCCGTCCCGTCATCCTCATCCTCATCCCCCGCCTGTCTGATCGACCGCTTCAGGCTCTGGCGGAGTCGGCGTTTGACGCGGATGGTGGCCAGAAAGTCCCTCGTCCGCTGCAGGTCTTCCGGGCTGATGGTCTCGATGGAGTCGTTGTCGCCGTCGTCGTAACCGTCGTCGTCCCGGTTCCTCCGGCCCTTCCTCGACTGCTTCCTGTGCGGCGTGAAGCGTCGCCGCAGGGCCCGGTTGTCCGTCTCGTCCAGAGAGAAAGCCGGGTTGTCGGCTTCGTTGGACAGGAAGCGGCCCGGGCCATTCTCCATCAGCCCCAGGTCGGTGTAGCCGTCGGGCCCACGCTCCCTCGTGTATAACGGGTCAGGGTGGCTTCCGCCGTCGTACGGAGCACGGGATGAGCCCACCAAGCCCAGGTTGTCGGACTCGTCCGATCCGCGCGGGTACCCGGGGTACCGCTCCACGTTTTCCGAGTGTTTCTCGTACTGGCGGTGGTCAGGCGGTCTCCCGTTTCCGTAAAACTCCCTGTCCGTCCGAGATGGTCTGGGCGGGTTGGGCAGTGTGTCCGTGTTGTAATCGGGTGGCACCTCCTCGTCCCAGACCTCGGGACCTGACCGGCCGGGGGGACTGTAACCTGACGGGTAAGCCATGACTGAGCACCGCAAGTAATGGTGTACACCTAGTCCACCACCACTTTGCTGCCGGGCCGGCCGACGTCCAGTCGGTCACTGACAAACAAATCGAAGGGGCCACCCAAAGCAGTTAGCACACGGAACACAATTTTGGCCAAGTTTTGCGGGTGGGCCTGCGGCACTGCACGCAACAAACACAGCTTACACTACAGCTAAAGGTAGCGACGAGGCCCGGGCCCTGAGGCAGCGTGCGTTTTAACGTACACACACCGCTGTCTACTTCACAATAAAGTTATTAGGGTCGCGAGAACGAAAACCTCGAGCAACACTGAACCGACTGCTTCCTTCCAGCCAGCTGCGTACAAGGCCGATATCGTGTATTATATTTCTACACGCTTTCACGAGGGACGTGGCGTGACCGATACACAGCCTACAACGATCACCTTCCTATATGAACGGCAAGACAGTCACACTGCTCTATGCCGGAGACTACTGGAAGAGAGACTGTGGTCGGGCTTAAAGGGGGCGTGATACAGCCGGGTAGAGTTTCGCGACGACCCAGGCCACACCGCACTGCTCCCGATTTGACAGTCAGTACGTAACTCCAGCACCGCTCGGCGACTGTCAGGCGTACGTGCCTCGATCTCTCACATGCAGCTAGTCTACCCAACTTCACCTGACCATGCACCTTGCTTTACGGTGGCGTTGGTGGCAGCTGTGGCACTTCAGCGGTCCGAGACCGCAGAGCCGTGAACAGCGAGCCTCGAACAAACACAGCCATAGCGAAGCCAGTATCGTGAGTGTTGGTGGTGGCTAGTTCAGCCTGACTTCACACATTGTGGGGACGGTCCCGATGCCTCCTAATTCAAGCCAGTTGGGAGGAGGGCTCCGGGGTCCCACGCTCGCTGCCTGTCCTCCTCTTCGCATTGACACCTCGTCAAGGTTCCGTGATTTTCAACGTTCTCGTCAAACAGACCAGGGTACCGGAGAAGGAAAGCTGGTGGGGGGAAAGAAAGGGAAGCGGGCTCGCCCTCCACGCGTGACAAACGTACAGCAAGTGGATGAGCGTCAATGATCGCGAACAAGTGTCCCACTAAGCTGTGACGACGTGAGGATGAGAGAGCTAAAGTAACTAGTAAATAACCTGGTGTTTTACGCCCAGTCAACCAGTACGGTTATATCAGGGCGAGAGAGGAGGTTGAGAGAACTAAGTGTACGCATGGCTCCACTCAGCCTTGACTCACACTTCCTACTTAGCCTTCCTGCTTCATGGTTCGGCCGGTTCAGGTGAGCATGAAATAAGCACTCCCAGTAATGTGAGCACAACCGCATTTATGTCAGCATCTCCAGGATTTAAATAAGTAAGCAGCAAGAAAGACTCAGACTGCTCGCAAAATCTTCAATCACCCAACCATGACGGATATAACAGGGCTAAGCGAAAAAAGAAATCTAAATCTAAATAATCAACCAGCCAAACAAAATCCCACCTATATGTATTTACACTTCAAAATTGGGACTAAATAGTTGTATAAATAAACGAATAACAAATGTTCGTAAAAACCGAAGTTTGACTTTCTGGTGCTGCGGTGATCTTGTCCAGTCATGAGTCATCAAAACTACCCTAAAGAACTGACAGAACTCGCAGACTGACAGGCTGTAAATTTCTCCGCTATCGCTCTGCCGCCGGCAACCACAGTCTTTGGCGGTCATTGTAAACATGTTTACGGAATGACTGCATATTTTCACATCAGAGTGTCAAAACTGCTTCTTTTTTCTTTTCTTTTTTCTTCTCCATATATCAGTTCCACGCACTGCACATCAGTTCTTTTCCGTTTCTTCTTTTTTTCATCTTCTTTTGATGTGCTGCATTACGCTCTGGCGCACTGTTGTGCACAACATGTCAAGATGTCCAAAGGCAACTCAATCATATTCTCAACAGTAACGGCCCTAATCTCGGCCGCGTCAAGCACACGGCATGAGAGTGTCACACTCATAGTGTATACATATACGTCTAAACAATCGCTGAAATATATGACAGGCTATATACCCCAAGGCGCTTCACTTCTCAGCGCATAATCCGCCTGCGATACACACGCACACTACCGACACCCCTGACCTGAATAAGGCAGTTAGTTCTTGGCCTTTTTAACGTCTCGTCAACCGCACAGGGCCACTTCAGGACGAGTCGAACACTCAAAAAACTGTTCCACCAAATTCAAAACACGTCACCAAATCACACGTCGAAAGCTAGCTCTGGGTACAGCGCAGTCAACAGCAAAACTCAACCTAGTCCAAAACAGTCAATAACAGTCATTTCAATATTTACACCATACACACTGTGCGGATTCAACGGTGGCGAAACCAATCACCAACACGTACATGTTTATGTCAGTCTGACTCCGTGCTACAACACACACACCATCTCAAATGAGACATCGCTAGTACTTAATGAGAACTGTAAATGAAATGCACAGCCGGTTTCTATTGTGGTTTGGGAGATCGCGGACTATGATTGTGACAGGCCTAAAATAGGGTCACGGACCTTTCTGATTGCCGCTCCTTCGGAAACTGACCCGCTCTTGACTTGCCCCCCACCCCCTCCCTTCCCCTTTAAACAATGTCTCATTACTCGGACTGACTTCTTTCGAGGAAAAGGCTTGGCGACCATGTTTGATTACAGGCATCGAGCCAAACCACGACAATAGCAGTTGAGATCGACTTAAAGAGAGAGAGCGAGAGAGAGAGGGACAGAGAGAGAGAGAGAGAGAGAGAGAGAGAGAGAGAGAGAGAGAGAGAGAGAGAAGAGAGAGAGAGAGAGAGAGAGAGACAGACAGACAGACAGACAGACAGACAGACGAGAGAGAGAGAGAGAGAGAGAGAGAGAGAGAGAGAGAGTTTTCACCTTTCTTGTTCTTGATAAGGATAGCTACTCAGACTCAACACGAACAATACACATCAATTAAGTTGTCAGCGGGTCTCTATTTTGTTAAGGCCTGAGTTTATTCAATACATGATAGCCTACCTCAGTACCTACGGTTCAACTGGTCAGCTTCACAACACGCAAATACTATAGGAACAATGACGGTGAGTAAACAAACACTGTTAACAATGAAGCCACTGCCTATGAAAACGTAAAATAACAACAACAAACCACTTAGTTTTTGTTTCAAATAAACTTTTGATTGTTTACCAAAATCAGATCCCCTCCACCCACCGGCTCTGTGTGTGTGTGTGTGTGTGTGTGTGTGTGTGTGTGTGTGTGTGTGTAAGTGTGTGTAGTGTGTGTGTGGTGTGTGTTTTAAGTGTGTGTGCTACAGAGAGAGAGAGAGAGAGAGAGAGAGAGAGAGAGAGAGAGAGAGAGAGGAGAGAGAGAGAGAGAGAGAGAGAGAGAGGCGTGGCGCTATTGCAAAAAAATGGAGAATTATTCTGACTCAACAGAGTTCCAAGTTATTTTTTTCACCCTTCATCCTCAGCCACAAAGGCACGCCTGAATGTGTGCGTTTTTTCCCCTCATGGGCTAAACTGTTTTTGTCAATGTTTGACCCCACCACGTTTGAACTGGCTGGGTCCGACAGATGTTGACAAGCAGCTTACAATGATCGGGGACTGTTCACTATTTTCCCACATGCCAGTGGCAGCAGCTTGCCTATATATTCGTTATACTTCTGCCAACAAAGCAACCACATGTGTGTAGGAACAAGACCCCTATGTAAACTTGGTGTCAGAGGTTAACGTTACAGTGGCTAACGTTACAATGCTAGATGAACTTACGATGTCGGTGATAAACTTATGACATCAGTGATCATTTTATATTCTACTGGTGAAATTGATGTAAACTACAGGAATGATATAATTATGACAACTGTACAATATATGCAGCAAATTATTAAAAACAGCAAATGAGCAGATAACAAAACACACTCTCTCTCTCTCTCTCTCTCTCTCTCTCTCTCTCTCTCTCTCTCTCTCTCTCTCTCTCATATAGTCCCTAACTGCCAAATATTCTCTTAGAACAGAAATGTATAACAAAATTAAAAACAACAACAACAAAATATAGGATGGTTCAAACCAGTCTTCCTTTCCCATTTATTAGGTACTACTCAGAAGTTTTTAGAACCTGCTGAGAAGTTTCAAAGAAGACCACACACATGTAATGTGTGCAGCTAATTACACTTTTGTTTGGGAGTGCATGGTCTGTATGTCAGGGTGCCTGTGCAACCAAAGTTGGCATAATACAGTGACTGACATAATACAATGACTATCAGTTGATTAGTATTCAGTAAAGTACACCATGGGTGCCTGAGCACCCACAACAGACATGACAGGATAACTATCAGTTTATTCCTATTCAGTAAAGTACATCATGGGTGCCTGCACACCCACAACAAACATGATAGGTTGACCCCACAACAAACATGATAGGTTGACTATAAGTATAACTTGAAGTTTATTCCTATTCAGTAAAGTACATCATGGGTGCCTGAGCACCCACAACAGACATGGCAGGGTGATTATATGTTTATTCTTATTCAGTAGAGTATATATCATACAACAGGCATGTCAGGGTGATTATAAGTTTATTAGTATTCAAATTCAGTAAAGTAGAGCACCCACAACAGACATGACAGGGTGACTATGAGTTTATTAGCATTCAGTAAAGTACACTACTACATGTTTATTACTTTATTAGCATTCAGTAAAGTTTATCATGGGTGCCTGAGCATCCACAACAGACCTGATGGGGTGACTATATGTTTATTAGCATTCAGTAAAGTATAACGGGTGCCTGAGCACCCACAACAGACATGAGAGGATGACTCAATCAGTTTATTCCTACTCAGTAAAGTACATCATACGTACCTGAGCACCCACTGCACGCAGATAACCACGTGACTACCAGTTTATTCCTATTCAGTTAAGTACATCATGGGTGCCTGATACTTTAACACCATTGGCCATTCAATAACTATAGTCCACATATTGTCAGATATATTGGAATTGTATCACAGGCCTTTAATTTTGTCATTTGATTTTGAAATGTTAATGAGTTGGTAACAAAAACAAGCCATTTTCGCATCATCTTATGATACTTTGAATTTAGGCTGGATTTCCCCAATTCTGTTACCAGCAAAGTTAAAGGATTTTTTCAATGTGGGATAGTTCAGTCGCTAAAGAGTCAGACTTAAAAAGTTAAATAAAAGTGAGGTGCAATGCAGATGCAGGTTTGATTCCCCAGCACAAAAAAGAAGTTTTCCCAGAGTCAACGTTTTGGTCCAGACTTTCTTATTATGTTTGTCACTTTGTGCCATCCCCCTTGTGCAATTCCATGCATCAACATTGCATGCATGCATGCACACACACACTTCTAAACACTGTGCTCATTTAAAATCTGAAAACCATTGTTTGAGCGCATGAAAAACACTACCACACTCTGGTAGGAAAAGGTAGCAGTCTAGCACTGCTCTTGTGGCTGTTGTAGCCTCACCCAGGTAAACTGATTCCAATTTCCCACAAGAGCTAATGAACTGCTGGTAAAACAAATTAAAGTGCCACGGAGATGGCCGCCATTGACACTGCTTATCATAGACTAATAAGACTCAGTTAATATGAGCCATTTTTTAATTATTTTAAAGGTCTCATATATATATTATACATGAGAATTCTTTTTTTTTTAAAGGTCTCATATGACTAAGTGCCAAAAAGTGTGCATGAAAAGAGGACACAGTAGGTCAAAAAAAAAGTATGAAATCAAGTAAAAGAAGTAGGTTTTTAGAATGTTATACTATATTGGTAATCATCACTTCAAAGTGGAAGATAAACGACTTTATTAGTTTTTCAGAAAATGAGCTTTGAAAGATGAAAAAAGTGTATTATGTCGGACGTCAGGGATTACGACACAAAAGTGCTACGTATGGCTGGTAAATTATTATTTTTATTCCCAACCACTTTAGACAGATTAAGGATGTCCTCACAAGTATTTTCAAATAAATTAGCAGCTGACTTCTTACAAAAATATTGACATGTACTGTTTGTCGCAATCCGACATAATTAAAAAAATTACCTTTTCTTTCTGACAACAAAAAACACAAAGTTTCATCCATTCTGCCATTCGACATTTAGTGCAGGTAACAGACACACTGGAAAGTAAGTTTTGAGGAATTTGTTTCTTTTCTTGACATAGCAGAAAAAAAACTACAAAAAGTGTCGAACATCAGCATTACAGCAAAGTATGACAATGTCATAAATGTGACTTGACAGTGCAATAATTATTGAAGATTCTACATTTCTCTTCAACTAAAATGTAAAAGCATATGTTTAAACACAGTGCTACATTCAACTTATGATTGTTGGTTTTTAGTTTTACTGCAGAATATAAAATGTCAAACATCAGCTTGTGAGTCATAAGACTTGACAGTACAACATAAACTTTCTCTTCAGCTATAAAAATACACATAAGTAGTAAAGTAGTATGTACCTAGATCCAGAGTACTGCATGCAACTTCCTTTTTAGGCATTACATACAGTTGGCTTGTAATTATACATTGTAACCCTGTTTGAGCACTTCTGGCTGGCTATCTCATACTTCAGTAAAAAACACACCATTTAACAGAAGTCTAAAACACCATACCACCTCCTACAGCAAAAAAGAAACTGCACCTTGAATGTTTCAAGAGAAAGCACACCAAACAGACAGCATAAGAAAAAGAAAAAAACCCTCTTAAAACAAACATGCAACTTATTTTAAAGTTTTCACATCTCCAACTAGCCAATCCGCGCTCCCGGGGGCAACCCTGACCCACCCCCCAGCCCTACCATCATAAACCACTGCTTACTTGGGGGGGCATGGCCTACTCTGAGGTATGATTTTGGAAGACGTGAACAAAAAGTCTCAAGGGTGGGCGCAGCAGCCACATCCTCAGTGAGGTCTTTCCCAAATCCTTGATTGGTTGGGAAAAAGAATTTCCTGTAGTCAGTATGACACTTGGCAGGAGGCACTGGGTATAACAGGGAATAGTAAGGAACAGGTGCTTAACGTCCACAGAGAACCGTAAGGCTTATTAGGGACGGGCAAAACAGGGAATGGGAATGAGGGGCTCTTGTGATACTGGGATAGTCACCTGGTTTCATTTGGTGTCAGTGGCTATGGAGCCATGGTGATGGTGGAACTTATAAAAGTTCACCAGTCTTGCTTTCCTGTACCTATGTTGGAGATATGGTCAGCCTAGTGTTGTCAGCATGTTGTTGACACTGGATATCCCGCAGCATCTCTGTGGTGTTCACCATGCTGCCTTTTGCTGTACAGACTCTAGGCGGTTGATCAGGTGGTTGTTTGGGTGCCAGAAGAGCTTGCATGTTCCAGGACTAGTGTGACAACTGCCTTGTAGGCCCTGCCTTTTACTAAAGAGGAACTGATCTTCAGGGTTCTTCCTAGAACCCAGGGTCCTGCTTGCTTTGTTGGTGATGTTGATGGTCTCCCAGGTGGCGTCTGAGGTCAGTGTGACACCCAAGAAGTGAGTACTGTTGACTAACTTGAGCATCTGGCCATGCAGAGCATGGTAGTGTTTCCTCTTGCTTTTAGTAACACTTAGGATGCACATCGTCCGGGTGAAGCACATTTTCCATCTGCCTTCTCATTACCCATACGAATTTTTAGATCATTTTGGAGTATTGCTTGATCTTCAGCTGTGGAGATGGGGCACTGACAGATGGGTCATCTTCAAACAATCTCAGTCTGGAGGTAGGCTGTTGTGGCAGCTAGGTCACTGATGTATAGGACAAGTAATTCTGGGCCAAGAACACTGCCTTAAGGCACCTCTGAGTCCCATGGGACAAAGTTTACCTCATACCATCAACATGACACTTGTTTATCTCTCAGGAAGCTCTTGATCCATGTGTTTGTTCTACCGGTGATCCCATAATGGGACAACTTTGAAGCAGGCCTTGGAGAAGTCCAGCCCACAAGGTTTACCAGTTTCCCTGCCTGAAAGTCATGCATGAGTTCACTGATTTTAGTGATTAGGCCAAGGAGTTGGGGTTTTACATGAGCAACCACATCTGAAGCCATGTTGTTCAGGAGCTATGATGATGTTGTCTTAGTGCATGATGCTACTGATGACAAAGGGTCTTGCACTAGTTGCAGACAAAACTTGTGAAGGAAATTGGTCGGAACTTTTTGAATGTGCATTCTTAAAGACAGGTGTGATAAGTGTGGTTCTCCAATCTTCAGGCACAGTGCTGCTACTGAATGAGGAGTTGATGATCAAGGTCATACTCATAGCAGGGGCAATTTTGTCCTACTCCTGGACATGTCAGCAGTTATTGGTCTGAAAAAATAAGACATTAAAACCCAAAATGAGAAACATCATCCCAAAAAATTTCCCATCCACAAACATAATGTACCATAAATACAATGAATAATTCAATAAAATTAAAAGTATCAAACCTAAACTAAAACCAAACAAGCAAAATAAAAAGTCTAGGAGTACTTACTAAACCATCTCATAGTTCAGGAGCTGTGTGAGAGTCGAGGTGGCCGTCCTGGGCTGTCCGTCCTAACGAGCCTTCTGGTTTCCGTGGATGTAAAAAATTATTGCACCGTGCTTCGGCATTGGTCACAACTTGTCCCTAATATGTCAACTGACATCTGAGGACATTAAGCATCACTTCATCATCATCATCATCTAAACCATCAGTAAATGACTCTTAGTAGCCTTACAAAACTTAAACAAAAAGGTGTCAAATGTCATCAGCACCAAATTTTGGGGTAACCCTGACGTCCGAACGACTTAATCCTATATTTTTTAATATTTTTAATGTTATTAAATCTGTCCCCATTTCACAAGGCGATCTTGTCAAACGAAGCACTATGCAATGTTGGGATAGCAATGTCATATTTCACAAATGTCTGCACTGTGCAACTGGAAGTTAGTTTTACGCCACATGGTGATGGACTCCAAATTTCAGCAAGAGCTCATGCTGCAATATAAATTTTTCATTGCGATACTAGCACAACGTCAGCCACGCAAATCTCACCCGTTGCGTAAAACGACCTTCGTCCTATGCGCTCTAACCAAACAAAGATATCTAATAACTATTACTAACTGATTTTATCAAATAAACGGTGTAAAATTTGATCAGACGTCAGGAATGTCGGAAGGCAGCCTCATGACAATAATTGCGACGTACTTTCGATGTTCCAGCAGACGATTCCTTCGACGCCATTCAAATCAAATGTGACGGGAAGTGTCACGCGGTGCTTTCGTGTTTGTTGACAAGTGGGAAACCTAAAAAAATTAATGTAACAAAAGTTGTTTGGTTAAATCTGTTCAAAGTGCCGAGGGGATTGACCACGAGTCTGATGCGCATATGATGTCACTTCCGCTCATGTCAAGGGTCAGAGTTGTTTTCAGTCTGTTGTCGAAAGTTCGCGTTTCGTATTGGGACACAGATGACGTCCGATCAAATAAGTTTGATATGCTTTTTACAAAAGCATAATCTAGTGGAAATTTTTCTGATGCATGTATCTTGTAAAACGATCTTTCGCGAACATAACAGATGTGATAAATATAACTTTTACTTGTTTTCTTTAACCAAACCACGCGACAGAGA
>JABMCL010001551.1:17500-22500 GCA_018857735.1 Alviniconcha marisindica | reverse complement strand
GATAATACCCGAGAGAGAGAAGGGGGGTGTAGCCGTGTGTGTGTGTGTCTAGTGTAGTGTAGTGTAGTGTAGTGTAGTGTAGTGTAGTGTAGTGTAGTGTGGGTGTGTGTGTGTGTGTGTGTGTGTGTGTGTGTGTGTGTGTGTGTGTGTGTGTGTGGTGTGTGTTCAGTGTGTGTGTGTGTGTGTGTGTGTGTGTGTGTGTGTGTGTTGTGTGTGTGTGTGTGTGTTGTGTGTGTGTGTGTGTGTGTGTGTGAGTGCAATAGGCAGTAAATTCACGAATACCAATATCAAACCGAGGGCCGCGGAATGTTCGTGAGTGACGTGACGTTTTTACCGTCTGTGCAGCCCCAACAGACAGCCTGGTGACCTTCACGACCTTCAAACACCTCCAGGACCCCACCATCTTTGACGTGCCACCCAACTGTCTAGCACTCATGTAGCTTATTTCGACCGCTGCATCAGTTTCACGTCGCCGCAATGCTCACCGCATGCTGTTGATTGTGTAGTCATGTTAACATTGTAACTCCTGCAAAGATTTAACTCGGCTTTGTTTTCTGCAATATAACCGTATATGTTTCGCTGATATAATTTATATCTGAATATTATATAAATAAATTATGTTGTATATAATATGAATGTAAGCCACCACTACAAAAAGAAGAGAGAGAGAGAGAGAGAGAGAGAGAGAGAGAGAGAGAGAGAGAGAGAGAGAGAGAGAGAGAGAGAGATTAACTAAATTCCGGTCAGACCTTGCAGATGTTGATATGTTTCGTTAAAGAGTTATTCCCCTTCGAACATATAATCGCTAAAAGGGAGTGTTGGGAGTCGCGCGCCGCGGGTTTGGCCTAGCAGTAAGGCTTGTCAGTATACCTTGTATTGGTAAACATCTTCGGTATTGGTAAGCAGTAGGGACTCGGACGATCGATTCAGCTTTGGTTGTCCTTTCACCTCCAAAGTTATGGTTTATGGATACTAGGCTCTCTTTACGACTTTGCACCCCCTCTCCCCTTGTCCGGCCCTCGGCCTCGAAAGATACTTTTGATTCGGTTGGCTGGCTTGCCTCCCATGGCCCAGTAACAGTATTTTCTCATCTTTAATTGTGATTTATGTTCCTTGTGGTTTAGAATTCCCATACCGTCTTAGGCACGCCATGCTGGCTTCGCAACTCCCCCACAAAAGAAAACACACACAGACACAGACAGACAGACAGACACACACACAACACACA
Organism: Alviniconcha marisindica; assembly: GCA_018857735.1. Lineage (NCBI taxonomy): Eukaryota > Metazoa > Mollusca > Gastropoda > Provannidae > Alviniconcha > Alviniconcha marisindica. The sequence continues at coordinate 21,272 of JABMCL010001551.1, read as the reverse complement.
CACACACACACACACACACACACACACACACATACAACAATAACAACAACAACAAAAAATCACCACACACACACACACCAAAAAACACACACAACAACAACAACAACAACAACGACAAACACACACACCACACACACACACACACACACACACACACCACACACACACACACACAACAACAAACATAACAACACAACAAAACACCACACACACACACACCAAAAAACACAACAACAACAACAACAACGACAAACACACACACACACACACACACACACACACACACACACACACACACACACACAGAAACAAACAAAAACAAAAACAAAAAATCCGACGGTCTTGCTGGCAGTGCCCGAACTTAAGGACATAATTATGTAGAACATCACTTTTTCGGGATTCTTTTGATGAACAACGAAAACGTTGTGCAATCTCTATCTGATGGCGTCGGCATGCACTGATTGTTGAGATCAGCGGATGCAATCAAACAAATAAGGGAGACCATAACTGAGTTAACGTAAGGAATCAAGTTTATTTTAACAAACAACAAACCACAAGAAGATAAAGGGGGAAAAAAGCACCGCATACAATTTTTGCAAAGACTGCAAAACCGATTTAATCACGCAAGGCAAAGAAGTTTAACGTCCACAGTACCATACAGGGTTCATTAAGGATGGGGGAAGTGGAGGTAGGGTGCCTGCCTATGTTTATGTTTATCTCTCAGTCACTCGCTTCGCGGAACCGGCTGCTCATCGAATCACTTCGAACCGTCACGTCAGTGTTCCGGCCAAACGGCCTACACTGAACCACTGAGACACCAGACTAAGTGACGATAGTGATGGAGTCAAGGACTTACATGCAATGTAGGTTCATGGGTGGAGTAGCAGGCATGCTAGTCGCAACTGCCGTTTCAACTGGCTGTTATAAGGGACAAAGTGACAAAGTCAGCGTTCGGCATTGATAAAAATGTAATGGAGTGGAGTAGTCAAGACAGGCAGGGAATCAGTCAAAAAGGGAGACCACAGCAGGCGTAGCCTATGGCTCGCAATCAGGATTTATTGTACAGCAGACAATTTTTCAGCACACCCAAAATCATGTGGTCACTCGCACGCATAGATAACAGGGCGGCCGGCGCGGGCCGCAAGAAAAACACACTCTCGCTACAATCAAATCGGCCCTCTGGACCACAAAATGGCCGACATTTGTGTTTCCTTGGCCCATAAAAGTATAATTTTCTCAACTCAACAATAATTAAACTAATTAAATCAAGAAAAACATTAAATAAAAGTTAAAATTACAATCTTTTAAACCGTGTAAAGAAAATGTACAAACATGACTTATTTTATTTACAACAAGCGTGGGAAGCCTGGCTTGCGCCTGTCTATAAACAGATTCATACAACGGCTAAATCACAGCTAACACAGTGTACAAAATATTAATGTTACTAAAACTTACATCAGCGGAATAAAGTGTACGCTCCCATGGTTAAAATGGTACATAACAATTACAATACAACGATCTGTGTGAGAAGCAAGACACACTCAAAGACTAGCACTAAAACAATCGGCGTGATCTTTCGCCTGGGGCGCGTTATCTAGTCTGATAAAGTGATACCAAGTAGCCTAGTCTAATCGAATACAACTCCGCACTTCTACAGCACACAAAATTTAATAAGTTAATTTCAACCCAAAACAAACACTAAACATGAAGTCAGTTAAGCAAAATACCGTTTACGACAAAGCACTGATCGACACGGAATTACTTTAATCAGTCAAAAGAACAATTCACTACTAAACAGAGACTGAAGCAGGCCGCGCCGTGCAAGCGACACTATACTGAAAAAGACTGAATAGACCTAGACTTAGCGAGGCATCGGCCACTGATTTAGCTCGATCCTGCGTCTAAATAAACAACACGTACACATTCTAAAATCTAATAGATCGCAAATTATATTACGCGTGGCTTGGTGCATAAAAAGGCATAGGTAAGCAAACAACACTGAAGCGATCAAAATGTGAAGGGGAAAAGTACGTTTGAATCTGGTGCGCACCGGCTATCAGCCGGTCTGCTGTGTGAAGCTGTGCGACCGCAGTGCTTCAAAACAAAAGCGTTGTCTGATCCGGTTCCCGGGTTACTAGCGGTACAGTAATAACCTTGCATGGAGCTGATAACCGGGGCGGGATTACCGTAAAAACTTGTGCAAAGCGCACTTGCTCACAAAAACACAACTGTTGAGAACAACTGTCTCTTGGTGAGAGCTCGATTAGCACCCAGGTAAAGAAGGTGGCACATTATTTGACCCAAGTTCCAAGCCGGCGTCGGTTGACGAGGAGCGGGAAGGGTGTGGGAAAGCAAGGCATGGCCGAGGGTGCGACTGACTCTGTACCAGGTAGGCCTATCTTTTTGTTCATCACACAGCTTCTGAGCTCTGCGTGAGCATCGCGGACGAAAGCATGGTTCATTTCATAGAGCGCACCAGAGCACATCAGACTGATTTACTACCATAAATAAGTAGGCCCTCTACATCAACTATAAAGAAAGTTCCACTAAATACTATGTCATACAACAACAACAATTAATGAAAAATTAAAATGACTGCACGACCTCTGAGCCAGAACAACAGTGAACACGTACACTAAGCCCTTTCCTCTCTTTTTTTAAATTAATTTTTAACATATTTTATTTTGCATTCCAACATTACATATCTTCTTCATCATCATCCAGTAGTCTTCCTTCGTCTGTCCATCAGCTTTCTTCCTCTTCTTCCTCTTCTTCTGGCCACCATCTTTGTTCTTCCACTCGTGCTTCTTCCTCCTCTTCCCAGTAGCTTTGTTCGACCAATTGTCTTTCTTCTTCTGAAACACACATTGGAATAATATGCTGTTTGCATGCATTATCGTTTACAGTATGTTCACATGAAACATGCAGACGTTTAATTAGTATTAATTTACATTATAATCCCACTTCCTCTTTAAACTCAGCACAAAGGTGACTAGCTTTGTTGAGCAAAAAAGAGCTCAATGGACAGTGTAAAACAACTGCCATAATTTTATTGTCAGACCCCTTCCTTAATTCTTCTTCTGTTTCTATTTTTATTTCAACATGATTTTTCTCTCACCCTTTTGGCCGACTTTACGGTTGTGAAAAACAGCTTATTATTCTATTCACTTTCATGTCTTGATGTTGTTATTGTTTATCTCAGCATTTCTATCTTTTTGTCTAGGTTGTGAAACGTATACACAGACTCCATGCACTGGTTTACGAATCCTTCAAAAGTGAAACTTGGAGTGTGTACTGTACATTGTTTGTCTCCTGTCCCACACTGCCCATACTCCCGAGAACAGTGCTGGTCAGTCAGTGGCACTCTCCTGGCTTGCACCGAATGTCCAGAAAGGCGTCTGTGACTAGGACGCCAATATTGAGTAACGCCTTCCTGTTTATGTCCAGAAACTGCAGAGGCATCAGCACTGGTCTAGAGAGGGGGGTCTTTGTCCTCTCTCTCTCTCTCTCTCCCCCCCCCCCCCCCCCCCGTCCCCCTTTGATAGCTGAATACTCGCGGCGGTCCGGCACCCAGCTGTAAGGGTCAGTGCGTGGGAAAGACGGCAATACGGAGTGCCAGCCCACTTGGATAGTCGGTCCAGCCACAACGTTACCGTCAGCGGTGACACTCACAATTCGGGTCTTGCTGCTGCAACATTTTGTCGCACAGAGTGCACGTTGTTTACAGCTAGAAAACGTCCGCTTGGCAGGGGCAGCTTTAATTTTGCTGCTG
>JABMCL010001551.1:7500-12500 GCA_018857735.1 Alviniconcha marisindica | reverse complement strand
CACACACACACACACACACACACACTGACAGAGGAAGACAAGAGCATGCAAATGGTTATTGAGGAACAGGTCTCACCTTCACCAAAATGGGCATGATTGCTGTGGATGTTACTCATTTGGATGACACCAGAGTCAAGAATGGCCTGCAAGCCTTCTCGGCTTGTGTAGTGGTAGAAAGTTGTGACAGAACTCATCCTGACGTCAATTTAGGCTAAGCTTCCTCCAGCCTCTGTGATAAGAAAGGAAATTCCGAGATATTGATATGAAAACAACAATTGTATGTAGTTTTGGCTGAGAGGGATTTTTTTTGTTGTTGTTGCTCCGGCGCTGTTTAGTATTGAATTAGGCCTACGGAATGTAAATAAGAACAACAACAAACGGAACCGAAAATGGGCAGATCAGACTGGCTCACTGTTGGACGGGCGAGACTGGGAAATGGAGATCAATTCCTAGATAGCAGTGCGCAAAACGATTGCGTCAGTGACGCATGAAAGTCACACTGCCAAACCAGCAACACACCTGTACCATGCGTGACATAGAGCTAGCTTCAAACTTAAGAACTTAGCCTCCTAAATTCTAGATTCTCGAGGGGACATGAGCTAGCAACTCTTGCGAGTTCCGAACTGGGCAAAGATCCAAAGCCGACAAGAGGAACATGCCAGCCACGACACTCTAGTTGGATCAAAACACGCTGTAAGTTGAACACACACACACATACGCACGCACGCACGCACGCACGCGCAGCACCACACAGCACACACACACCACACACGTCACGCAGGCAGCACACACACACACGCCCCCGCACTGGAAACAGGCACGCACGCACGCACGCACGCCCACTCAACCGTAAACTTGAATTTCTCAGTAATTAATATTTGTAACGCCCACTCAACCGTAAACTTGAATTTCTCAGTAATTAATATTTGTAACGCCCACTCAACCGTAAACTTGAATTCCGCATTTTCACCGTCCATCGTACTAGTTAACAATCCATCCATTTACTGAAAATCATATTCCTGAAGCTGTTGTGTGTGTGTGTGTGTGTGTGTGTGTGTGTGTGTGTGTGTGTGTGTGTTTGTGTGTGTGTGTGTGTACGCGAATCCACGTGAATAATGCTTATGTGAGCATTCTTTAACACACTCAATCACTAAATGAATGCGGCGCAGTATAAGACAACACTCTCAATTAAAACTCTTTGATCTCTTCTTCCTCAATGATGGCCGGCCGAACACGTTTTGACATGATGAGTTAGCACTGTATTTCGTCGAGCCTGTTCTCAATGTCCGTTCAGTTTCGACTGGACTCTAACATAAGCACAAATAAATCAAGAAATTAAACAAAAGTGTCCTTCTGTACGTCATATGTCTACAGCAACTGAAACCGAAACCGTGCTAATCGGGAACGTCGTCTGTATTATAACAGATAACAGATAACAGAAAAGACTGTGTTGTCTCGCTTGGGCTGATTAGCGGTAGGCCTACCCCGACACCACTGATTCCTGGGACATCAAAGTTCGAGACACCGTCAGTATTCACCACCGTACCAATAATCCAAGACACCAGAAGCAAAGTCAGTAACTACCACCTTGTTTCGCCATTCACCTGAAGATCGAAGCATCGACTGAACTAGAAATAGGCTACATACGAGACTGAAGAACGTTCACACGGTGAATATAATAATTATAGTCACTGTGTGAGCGTTTAGTCGTTGCAAAGACAAGTGACCAGACAGTCACCGACTAAACGCTCATTTTCGACAGCCAACAAAATTGCCTTTTTGCAGATTAAGCTGATACAGCACAAACGTAACCCACAAGGAGAAACAAGAGGGATGCTTCAGTCTTAGCTTGTTGCCTACTGTTAAGATTTTGTTAACGCTTCACTGAGTTTATCCTTTGCGGGAAAATTCGGGTCGCCTTACCTGGTTCAGGGTACAGCCGTCGCAGCTGAGAGCAGCACTACCGTGGACTACCAGTCATGTAGGCAGCACTTTAAGTATGTCTAAACCATGGTATGACTGCCAGTGCAGTTTGGGATTTTTTAACGTGCTCTTGGATGTTGATGCATGCGTGTAACTGACACTGGGCCTGTGCGGCGAACACCGCAAGCGAGTCCCCTGTATTGAAAATTAACCGCTCATAACCGCAGAACTTCAAATACATTCCTGGCCTCACGGCCGGGGAATCGAACCCGCGTCAGTCTATCGTTTCGCCTGATTTTCGGTCCGACGCCCTACTAACTGAGCTTAATCCCACTGTGAATTTTTTGGTTGAGTGTTGCTTTACGTCCACAAAAACCGTAGGCTTATTAGGGACGGGAGCCCAGGAAGGCCACCTCGACTTTCACACTGCTCCTGAGCTCTGCCCACTGTGAATCGGCAGGCCTCAAATTTTATGCGAACCCGCCATGATCCAGTCCCGCTGTTACATTCACCCAGAGACACCACAGCATGTAGTGTAGTGTCTCTGATTCACCAGAGGTATACAAGAGAGTAATTCTGTGGCGAAGGTACTACTACTGATATTATTTGTTTAACTTTACTTTACCTTGTTCTGATATTACCGTGTGGGCTCGTGTGGTTACATAAATAATGCTTTACTGGGCTAAATGAAAAGAAGACAGTCCACAACATACCTTCAGTCACTCAGAGAAGCACACTTGTCCTCTAGTCAGTCCAGGTTGGAATCAACTCAGTTCAGTTTTCACACTGAGCAAACCAACTGCCACACTGATACTCGGTGAAAGGATATCGCAAACTGCACCGTGTGGATTACGTATACATATATTACCCTGTCCTTTTTTCCAGCAGCGTCTACTCTATTTCTATAATGGAAATTTTAATCTCGTGATGCACCTGTTGTACTGGCCCACCAGCCTACAGATTTGGCTATGGCAGAAAAATCGGCGCCCCTGTGCTGGCACTGTGACAAGTTAGCCTGAACCCAGCTGATGAAAACGTATTGTGGATCTGAGGTCAATAAAATTCAACAGCATGTAATGCGATTATTCCAGGTTTCGTGTAATTCGTTAGAACTGAAAACAGAGCAAAACAACAACAGAAACAATAACAACAAAGCCAAAACAACAATGAAAACAACAACAACGCAACAACAACAACAACAACAACACCAAAACCCCAACCCAAAACCAACCCCCCCCCCCCCAACAACAACAGCCAATCAACCAACCAACCAACCAACCAACCAACCAAACAAAACAACAACAACAAAAGACGCGACAATGACAAGCAACGACACCGGCAGATGACTAGCAGTTCTCAAAAGGTGTCCAATAGGCCTAAGCCTAACAGAAGTTGTCGCTAGTTCTCCGAGACAATTTGAAGTCGGCGGACTCGGTGTGCCGAATGAGGGTTAGCCACAGACATATGATATGTCTACGGGCTCAAGTGACAAAGACAGTCTGTACAGTTGCTTTTCGTTACAGGGCCAGACTAACAGGCTGTTTCATACACGCTCAGGTCACGGAAGATACTTTCGTTTCAGTTTGTCTTGTCTTGAGCTTCTTTCCTTTCCCAGTAGTTGCGCTGATAATCATTTTGAACATGTGTGTCTGCTAGGTACAACACACACACACACACACACACACACACACACACACACACACACACACACACACACACACACACACACACACACTCACACACACACTCGCGCACGCACGCACGCACGCACACACATACCCGCATAACACACCTGCAAGTACAATTTCAGGTGCTTTGTTCTTTTATTTTCATTTTTTATGTTGTTGCGATAGTTGATCATCACAAGCTGACTGGGCGCACCCCCCCCCCCCCTCCACCCCGCAAAACTACGCGAAACGAAACGGAAAATGATTGAGACAGAAGGGCAAAGATTCTTCATACACTACTCCTGTTTCGACCCTCAATTCCTGAAAGACAGATACTGATGCACCCGCTTCCCTCCCCGCCTTACTCCAAAAAACAAGCTAACAGAAAAAAAAAAAAATTCCCCCTTCTCCCCCCCCCCCCCCCTTTTTCCCCCCCCCTTTCCCCCCCCAATTTTTTTTAATTTTTAGGGAAAATTCCCCAAAAATGTCCAAGACCACAACTTTTGAAGAGAAAGGAGAGCCGAAGCAGATTCGAACCGAGGTCCCTCTGCTCACCAGCCTAACACCTTACCGCTGGGCCAAACCGGCTCACAAAGCACGACAGAAAGAAAAAGGAGACTTTATTATACAGCGGCCAGCCGTACACACCTGGACGACAGAAAGAAAAAGGAGACTTTATTATACAGCGGCCATCCGTTTTAAAAATTTTTTCCCCACAGAGAAAGAAAAAAAAGGGGGGGGGGGGGGGGGGGGGGGGGGACTTTTTTAAAACCGCGGCCAGGGGCCGTACACACCTGGACGACAGAAAGAAAAAGGAGACTTTATTATACCGCGGCCAACTCCAAGTATCGGTTTAGGACATTCTTACTCCAATCACTGTCAGAATCGGTTACGCCATAGATCTACTGAAGCACACAAAAGGTTGAAAAGAACGCTATTTATTAAGACAAGGCAAAGCAGTAAGCAATTAGTTATGAATTAAGTCCAGCATAGTAACTTACGTGAAATTCAAGATTGTTTTTGCGCGACAGCTTGCTTGCGTTTTGTCAGTGTCTCAAGACTGAGTGTGCCAAAACTTGCTTGCCTTTTGTCAGTGTCTAAAGACAGAGTGTGCCAAAACTTGCTTGCGTTTTGTCAGTGTCTAAAGACTGAGTGTGCCAAAACTTGCTTGCTTGCTTGTTGATCGACGTTTTTTGACGAATGGTTGCTTTGGAAGGGGGGGGGGGGGGGGGGGGAGGCGAGAGAGTGAAGGCCTCGACCGCGGATACCGCCCGAAAAAGACCAGAGAGACCGTGGACCGCCGCAAGAACAATGGAAGTGCTGTCCCCTCGCCATTACGCAGCGACTAGTGCACTGCGAAATTGCTGTTTCAACTGCCGTGTAGGGCAGAGTCACTGACAAGGACAACGT
>JABMCL010001551.1:0-5000 GCA_018857735.1 Alviniconcha marisindica | reverse complement strand
TTACTTGTTCCTTATGTCAGTGTCGTCGTATAGGTGAGCACATTTCTCTAGAGCTGTTCTATTTTGTCAACCTCACCAGCAGTTATTCACTCATTCCTTGAACATTATGCAGTCGAATCGAACGCGCTGGGGGGATTTTTCTTTCTTCTTCTTCCTTAAGTTGTTCGTGCTTTTTTTTTTTTTTTTTTTTTTAAACCTATCCGTCAACGACGGATAAGCCTATAACTATGCAGAAAGTGCTTCGATTTAAGCGTTTTTTATTTTATTTTAGTTTTATGTTTTTTGTTTTGTTTTTAGCTTTGCTTCGGAAACTGACGGCTCCGGATACTGATGATAATGTTTTTTCTTTATGAATTGCTCGCGACGCAATCGTTGGAGCGCTGTTCAGATTTGTGAGGGCTTCAAAAGTTTTCCTTTGCAACAGCTACATTGTCAATATTGCAGTAACGGCATCTGTGATGCATGTTCAGTTGCAGCAGTGTCACAGTCTGGCTGTGGTCGAGCGTTTTTGACTCTTGCGTAAGGTATAACAGCGCTTTTCCAGTTTTGTTTTCTGATCAGTTGCGCGCATGTCGCAATTAAAGAGATACACGAGGCTCACACGAAGCTCACTGTGCCATGTGTGTGTTGTACTGATGGTGCTACATCTGATTTGGTACCCGTTATCCACAATGACGGTACTGATTAATTGGACTGACATGACCGTCCGTCCGTGTCAGTGTCAGTGTGTGTGTGTGTGTGTGTGTGTGTGTGTGTGTGTGTGTGTGTGTGTGTGTGTGTGTGTGTGTGTCAGTGTGTGTGTGTCTGTGTGTGTGTGTGTGAGTGTCAGTGTGTGTGTGTGTGTGTGTGTGTGTGTGTGTTCCCATGTGTGTGTGTGTGTGTTCCCATGTGTGTGTGTGTGTGTGTGTGTGTGTGTGTTCTCTGGTGCTATAATTATGCAATTTCGGTACCTGTTACATACACTCTGCAATATTAATCAGAGATCACCGCCGCCGGCCGTGTCCGTATGTGTAGTCATGCAGTCTTCACACTTCTCCGTGGAACACAACAAACTGAAGAGAGAGAGAGAGAGAGAGAGAGAGAGAGAGAGAGAGAGAGAGAGAGAGAGAGAGAGAGAGAGAGAGAGAGAGAGAGAGAGAGAGAGAGTCTTCTGTATGATGATGTAAAACAACGCATTGTTGCTCTGATTGTGGCAGTAACCCAGTTCGAGTCCCCGCAGGAGCAGCGGCGGCAGGGTCAACTTCTGTGCTGACTCTTATTTCGGTACCCGTTCCACCCCAGTGTTACCGCAGTAAAACAACTGGCAAACAATAAGACGTACGATCACATTATGCCTGCCTCACTCGGCTTGTTCGATCTTTCTCCCCTCCAAAGTGAAAGAGTTTGAACGGCCAACGGCACACAACGGGTGTATCTGTAGGACTGATTTGACGAAGTAAAAGGAAGTTGTCGATACCACACCTCGTGTGAATGCTCCAGTGATAAAACACAAACAGTCCAAACATACGTTCTTGATGATTTGTTTAATAATTATTATTTAAACAACAACAACAACAACAAACAGAAATGGAGAACGTAAAGCAACAACAGCAAAAACTTTAATCAAACAACAAAAACAAAATTTCCAATCATTATGACACTAAAAGCAGTCATATTCCCGGGCCTACGACCTTTAGGCCAGCAAAATCAGTCGATGTAGCCTAAATCTCGGCTGTTCATTTTTTAGGCCCGAGATTCGGCTCGGACCTGGCTTTGGCGTAGTCCCGGTCTTAAACAAAACAACAACCAAAACAAAACAAACAAACAAAATCAGTAAATAAATTAAAATATTTATAAAGCAAATTTTTTTGTCCGTAGAGACTATTCTAAGCATACTATACGCACACACACGAGTCGGGGAAGGGGTGCGTGCGTGCGTGTGTGTGTGTGTGTGTGTGCAATAGGCAGTAAATTCACGAATACCAATATCAGACCAAGGGCCGCGGAATGCTCGTGTGAGACGGTTTGGCCTAGCGGTAAGGCGTTAGGTTGGTAAGGGGGAAGGACCTCGGTTCGATACCGCTTCGGCTCTCCTTTCTCTTCAAAAAGGTTGTGGTTTGGTGGACACTGTCTTGTGACTTTGTCCATCACTTCCTACTGAAACATTAAAATGGCTCTCATCGCTGCCCATCTTAATGTAGAATCATTCTGGTGGTGACAGTGTAGCGATAGGTATATAATCTCCCTCCCCCCCCACCCATAAACCCCTTCCCCCCCTTCTCCCCGTCCCTAATAAGCGGTACGGTTTCTGTGGACGTTAAGCACCATGTTTACGAATGCTCGTGAATGACGTGACATCTTCACCGTCTGTGCAGCCCCAACAGACAGCCTGGTGACCTTCACGACCTTCAAACAGCTACAGGACCCCGCCATCTTTGATGTGTCGCCAAACTTTGTTACACTCATGTAGATTGATCTGTGACGCACCTTCTTCACGTTCCGTCACCAACGTCTACTGCAGATGGGTATAGGCTCATCAGTAACAACACCGTATTGATTGTGCCTACGTTACATCAGTAATGCCTGCTATGGCAACCGGTGCTGCTGTTATTCAATACAGTGTGTGTTAGTAATAATGACTGCCCTCGACGTTGAGTGTGTGTGTGTGTGTGTGTGTGTGTGTGTGTGTGTGTGTAAAGAGAGAGAGAGAGAGGAGGGGAAGGAGAAGAGAGAGAGAGAGAGGAGAAAAGAGAGAGAGAGAGAGAGAGAGAGAGAGTGTGCGTGCGTGCGTGGGTGTGCGTACGTTTTTTTGTTGGTGTGTGTGTGTATGTGCGTTTGTGTGTGTGTGTGTGCGTTTGTGTGTGTGTGTGTGTGTGTATGTATGTGTGTGTATGTGTATGTGTGTGCATGCGTCAGTGTGTGTGTCACTGTCAGTGTGTGTGTCACTGTCAGTGTGCGTGCATGCGTCTGTGAATGTGTGTGCGTGTGTGTGTGTGCGTGCGTGCGTTACCACAGGCAATTCATGTCTCTGTTGGTTATGTCTCTTTCTTTGTGTCAGTGTGATGAGTGTAGCGCAGTTGACCCCTCTTTTGGTTAGTTGCTTTTGTGCAGTCATTTAAATGATACCGTCTTGACCACCAGTCGCCGACTTACGCAAACCTAGTAAAACTGTGCCGTACAGCCATGTTTCTTCGTCAGTCAAGAAAATAAACAAAATGTGGCAGACTCAGTGACCAAAAAGAGTTAAACACGCTTTCTATCAGAATGGCCACTGCTGCTGCTGTTACTTAACACAGTGTGTCTTAACGGACTGCCCGCGACAGCACAGGCTGTGTGTGTGTGTGTGTGTTTGTGTGCATGCGCGTGAGTGCGTGTGCGTGCGTGCGCGCCTTTCACTGTGTGTGTGTGTGTGTGTGTGTGTGTGTTGTGTGTGTGTGTGTGTGTGTGTGTGTGTGTGTGAGAGAGGGTATAAATAAAAATCGGGTATGAGTTCATATCCTATCGGTAAAACAAATTAAACTGGAATTTCTGAAATTGCGGTTTCTACAGGTAGGAATTTAGATCTTGACAGTATATATTGCAATTTGGCTTTCTTCCGGGAGAAATCCCAGTCGGATCATCATTGAAATAGGTTCTAATTTTTACTGATAAAATTTAAAATCTGACCAGTTGCTGAAATCGGTGCAAGAGAAGAGATAAGGAGAGAAACTGAACACGAACTCAAATTCGAAAACTTTAATACTCAAGGATTGTTACGTTAGGTCCATTTCAACGTATCTAACAGCCAGTCCTTCCTATACCACAAACACAAGCCATGGCTGCAGCCAGCCAAACACAAATCAGCACGACTACTACAGATAATATAAGCACGAATAAGCAATGATGCAGCTTCAAAAGTTCATACAAACGTGCAGGAACATCTGAATTAAATTTCTTTCATTGACATACATTTATACTGAGTGTGAGAGAGAGAGAGAGAGAGAGAGAGAGAGAGAGAGAGAGAGAGAGAGAGAGGAAGAGAGAGAGAGAGAAGAGAGAGAAGAGAGAGAGAGAGAGAGATACGATAATACTTTATTACACAGGGATAAAAATTTAAGCACATGTCGGCTTTTTTGCAAATCAAAACCCTGATGACAAACACAACAACACTCAATACATCAAACAAGAATTCAAATAAATACGCTAGAGAAAAACGACTTAAAAACAAAAGAAAACTATTTTCTGGGCTAAAACATCACATCATACGAACAGAGCAATAATAAAGCAAAGTAAGACCAATTCAAAACAATTTTTTAGGAGAGAGAGAGAGAGAGAGAGGAGAGAGAGAGAGAGAGAGAGAGAGAGAGAGAGAGTGAAAAGAGAGAGAGAGAGAGAGAGAGAGAAAAGAGAGAGAGAAGAGAGAGAGAAAAAGAGAGAAAAGAGAGAGAGATACAAAAACAACAAATATTAACGAATAAAGGAAAGCGACAGAAAAATGACTATCTCACTATGTACGTATAAAACAAGATCACATCTAACAGGATTGGAAGCCAAGCGATGGTGCATTATACACACCTAACCAAAATCAAAGAACCACACACACCAACAATCATATATGCAAACATTAAATTTGAATTAAAAAATAAAAATAAAAATGATGACCACGAGGAAAAAGAAAAAGTTAATATTTCATGAAAATACCAACAAAAAAATATACAAATCTAAAACTTTACAAGAGCAAGGAAGGGAAAACAATAACAACATTCTACACATTTTGTGTCAAGCTGTCCGACGAGCGAGAAAAAAGAAAGAAAGAACAAGAAGTATAAAGAAGTATTCAAGGTGGCTTAGCGAGTGCCTGAAATGCTTTCCCTTTTTAAGTTTTTAATTCCATGGGGTATCTGAGATGATGAGCTAAACTATTCCACGCTAAGGGGCCTGAAAAGGAGAAACTCGTTTTAAAGATATCAATCCTTGTTCTGGGCAAAAGCTGTTTTTTCCCATGAACATGAGACGTCAGATGGAATCATGAGACTTTAAAT
>JABMCL010000211.1:370000-409524 GCA_018857735.1 Alviniconcha marisindica | reverse complement strand
ACACAAAACAACACACAAACCACACGGACAACCCAACGGCCAACACACAACACAAACAACCGCCCACACACACACCACACACAACACAACAAAACCCCACACACAACACACAACACACACCCCCACACAAACACACACACCACACCACCACACCACACCACACAAACACACCCACACAACCACCACCCACCCCAACCTTCTCTCTCTCTCTCTCTCTCCTCTCTCTCCTCCCTCTCTCTCTCTCTCTCCCCTCCTCTCCCCTCTCTCCCCCCCCAACACCCCCCAAAAGACACACACAACACCACACACACACAGACCGTCTCTCTCTCTCTCTCTCTCTCTCTCTCCCTTCCTCTCTCCTCTCTCTCTCTCTCTCTCTCTCTCTCCTCTCAACACACACACACACAAACACACAACAAAACACACGCCAACACACACACACACACACCCCACACACACACCACCACACACAAACACACAACCCACACACACACACACAACCCCCCACCCCCCCACACACCACACACACACACACACCACACACACACAAAACCCCCCCCCCACACACACACACACACCCACACACCCCAACCCCACAAAACACACACCCAACCCCCAAACACCCAAAAACCCACACACCCAACACCCCCCACACACTAAACCCCCCAAAACACACACACACACACCACACCAAACCCCGTCCACGCCACCCCCGGCCACACACCACACACACACACACACACACACCACACCACACACCACAACACACACACACACCACACACCCACACACACACACACACACACACAACACACACACCACCACACCACACCCTTGGGTCAACACTACAAACGCTTAATGACTGACGCACAATCCGGCTTTGCACGCGCGGCTATTGACTGTCTCAGCCGATTAATTTCAGTTTACAAAATAATGTAAAGCCTGTGAGGAGGAAGTCGGTTTAAAATAGGTTCTGCTCGAGGCGGGTTTTGATTTTGATTTTCCTGAAAAAAACGATGTGGTGTTTTTTTGTGCGCGCTGTCTAAAATTGCCGGAAGCCAGGTTAAAACAGGAAACTGAGAAACCTTTAAAACGAGGTAATCCGCCTGAACACTTGCACAGCCTCTTGTACGTCACTTACCGCCGCAGCCCCAGTTTTCTCCCCTAACTGACTGAGTTAATGTCATTTTTGCCGTCACGGATTGGACATATTTCACGTATTCTCTGCAAAAGAAAATGTGTTTGATTAGTGGGACGTCTGCTTTCACTCTGGACAGGAGTCAGCTAGCTCTGTTTGGGTGGCTGTCTCTCCCTGCCGTCACTGTCTTAATAGTGATGAATCTACTCACAAGGGAGTTCATTAGTGCTTCAAATACCTAACACAAACACAACAAAGATCTGTGTCGCCTACGGTAACTCTCACCTGGCATGCGTGGTGAAACCAAGGTACATAAACTCTACAAGAGGTGCATCCTCAAAAAAGGCACAGGCACACTCGGCGACACAGGTGTGCACAAGCACACACACAGAACCAATTTTATTCACAGACCGGACATAGTCTTTTGATCTCAAAACTGGTTCAACATATAACACATTTTAATCGTAATGAGTGGTGTGTGTGTAGAGAACAGGCTGGGGGACATACGTCAGTCACTGGATTTGATGCTCTCTCTCTCTCTCTCTCTCTCTCTCTCTCTCTCCTCTCTCTCTCTCTCTCTCTCTTCTCCTTTTCTCTCTCTCTCTCTCTCGTGTGTGTGTGGTGTGTGTGTGTGTGGTGTGTGGGTGGTGTGTGTGTGGTGTGTGTGTGTGGTGGGTGTGGGTGTGGGTTGTGTGAGGAGAGAGAGAGAGAGAGAGAGAGAGAGAGAGAGAGAGGGGAGAGAGAGAGAGAGGGGAAGGGGAAGAGAGAGAGAGAGAGAAGAGAAATGAACGAACGATTTTTTTTTTAACGAGGTATGAAAATAAATACATCACAGCCCTCGGTTGGGGAGAAAAAGGAGAAGAGAGAGAGAGAGAGGGGAGAAAAGAAAAGAGAGAGAGAGAGAGAGAGAGAGAGAACACTAAATTCACTAAACACAATCTACAGTTCTTAAAACCCAGGTTGAGTTGGACCATTTCGATTACAATAAGGATGGATGACGTCAAAAAACAAACAGACTGGCAACTGATCAAATTGAATCGCATATCATCGTATATTATTACATCATAGACTTGGTATACCACTTCAGTCGCTCACAACATCAAATCCACTGATAATACATGTGGTGTTATGCTTTCGTTCAGCCTCATGGCCTTCGCTTAGTAGGTGACACAAGTCATAATGTTATGGGTTATGCTACAGTGCATCGTGACTGACCAGGACTGAGTAGCCTTATCCTAGTCACACTGAGATAGGGCGCAAACACACCTTACACCAACCAAGCTGACGTCTCGAACACAAAGGTGCATAACGACCCGAGTCAACCCATAGCAGAAGTAGAAGCCACGAAACAGCAGAGGTGGAAAAAAGAAAGGCAAGGTGTTTACACCGAAAATCAGCCTGAGCCCAGAGTCCTTTGGGAACGACGAGGCAGAGTCCGTTATTCCGCTGTGACCTGCCAAACTAAAGAATATTCAAACATACGATATTGATGTCTTTCAGCGGCTGAGCTAGAGGGAAATGCCCACACTCACTTCCGGTACATTTGTTGCTATTCCCAAAGCTGAGCGGCAAGGCTGTGTGGGTGGTGTTTTGGGGTAATTGCAGGTGAATTCTTCAATACCTTCCACATGATCAGACAGACAAGAGATCAGTGTGTGTAACCGAGCGAACTGAGCTACCATCATCGAATCCTTCATCTGTTGGTTACAACCGTTCGTCTCACACCCAGCTGGTTCAACTGTTTGTTCAACAGTGTTCCACACATCGTTCTACACATTGTTCCACACATAGTTCTACACATCGTTCTACACATTGTTCCACACATAGTTCTACACATAGTTCTACACAGTGTTCTACGCATTGTTCTACATATTGTTCCACACAGTTCTACACATTGTTCCACACATAGTTCTACACAGTGTTCCACACGTAATCCTACACAGGGTTCCACACATTGTTCCACACATAGTTTTACACATAGTTCCACACATAGTTCTAGACATTGTTCCACACATAGTTCTACACATAGTTCTTCTGCACATAGTTCTTCTTCATATAGTTCCACACATAGTTCCACACATTGTTCTACACATAGTTCTGCCCAGAATTCCACGCATTGTTCTACACAGAGTTCTACACAGTATTCCACATATGGTTCTACACATAATTCTACACAGCGGTCCACACACAGTTCTACACAATATTCCACACATTGTTCTACACATAGTTCTACACAGCTTCCACGCATAATTCTACATATAGTTACAATGAATTCTTTAAGACATCTTACTATTGTGCCCGCAGAGAAGCAATTCTGGCGATACAAAAGTTAATTCTAAGTAGTTATGGATCACTTTCAGTGTTTCGGTGTTTCTACGCCATATCAGCCTCCTTTTCAGACAATTTGACAATGTGAGCCGGTTTGGCCTAGCGATAAGGCGATACTGGGGCTGGTAAGCGGAAGGACCTCGGTTCGATACCGCTTTGGCTCTCCTTTCTCTTCAGAAAGGTTGTGGTTTGTGGACACTGTCTTGTGACTTTGTCCATCGCTTCCTACTGAAACATTAAAATGGCTCTCATCGCTGCCCACCTTAATGCAGGAATCATTCTGGTGGTGACAGTGTAGTGATAGGTATATCTCTCTCCCTCTTCCCCCACCTCCATATCCCTTTCCCCCCCTTCTCCCCGTCCCTAATAAGCCTTACGGTTTCTGTGGACGTTAAGCACCATGTCTACTTACAATTTGACAGCGACTGTTAAAAGTGTTATAGAGTCTGTGCCTAGCTCAGCGGAGATCCACCACTGCCGGGATCACTGACACCTCAGACGACCTGTTCGGTCCACTGCGTCCTACAGCAGTCTGTAAAGACGTTTGACACAAGCCATGTGCAGCCGGCAACGCAAGCAACAGACGCGGGTAGCCAACACCCGGAAAACGAGAAACACGTGAATACAGGCTGGGTGAGCTTTCTCTCAGTGAAATGAGAAAGGGGGGAGTAAGTAAGTAACTTGGTGTTTTACCGTAACGGTTATATCAAATATCAGGGCGACGGAATGGGGGGGTGGGTGGGGTGAAGCAGAGACAGACAGACGGGTAGATACAGGGAGATATAATGAGACAAAGAAAAGCAGAGACAGACCGTTATAGGGAGGGAAAGATATGCCGGACGACAGACTGAGACAGACAGGGAGGGAGAGAAAAGGGCAGAGACAGACAAAGGGAGAGAGAAGGGCCGACAGGGCCGACAGAGGGAGAGACAAGTGCAGAGACAGACAGAGAGAGGGAAAGAGAAGGGCAGAGACAGACAGAGGGAGGGAAAGAGAAGGGCAGAGGCAGACAGAGGGAAGGCCGAAGAGAAGGACAGAGGCAGACAGAGGGAGGGAAAGAGAAGGGCAGAGGCAGACAGAGGGAAGGCCGAAGAGAAGGACAGAGGCAGACAGAGGGAGGGAAAGAGAAGGGCAGAGGCAGACAGAGGGAAGGCCGAAGAGAAGGACAGAGGCAGACAGAGGGAGGGAAAGAGAAGGGCAGAGGCAGACAGAGGGAAGGCCGAAGAGAAGGGCAGAGGCAGACAGAGGGAGGGAAAGAGAAGGGCAGAGGCAGACAGGGGGAAGGCCGAAGAGAAGGGCAGAGGCAGACAGAGGGAGGGAAAGAGAAGGGCAGAGGCAGACAGAGGGAGAGAGAAGGACAGAGACAGAGAAGCCGGACAGAGACACACATAGAGACAGAAGGGCAGAGACAGACAGCTAGGGCCCAACAAAGAGAATTCCTAGTGATGAAACGAGTCTGACAACAGCTTTCTGACAGTCCGGTGTTGGTTCGCGCGCTGCACCGTTGTAACAAAGTTCATAATTATTCGCAGAAGTCTTTTGCATGCAATAACTGCTCTGCAACACTAAGTATTGGCTCTGTTTATGACCTTCACAGAGGTAGAAGGGTGCGGCACACTTTGCCCACCTGACTCAACACACAAGGGAGTTAATTGGCGCTCGAAAGACGTCACACAAGCACAACAACAAAGACCTGAATCGCCTACGGTAACTCTTACCTGGCATGCATGTGAGATACCACTCTCACCTGGCATGCGTGTAAATACAAGGTACATATGTACCGTGTACGTATATGTAAGTAGGAGAGTTATCTTAGGCGACTGTAGATAGGTACCATGTATTTAACGCTTGCCAGGTAACTCCCTCGTGTATTGATTCTGCACGAGCATTCTGGGCCTCGTTCTGTTTCAGATTTTTGTCCACCTGAACCCAGCAAACCATGATGCCGCTGTGACTAAAGCCTGTAACGGTTGTAATAGACGGCGAGGGAGCGGAACTGAGTGCTGGACGTGAATAAACGGCGACCTCCGCTGTCTCCATTACAATGCCGCGACATCAGCGGTGTGCAAAGGGCATCAGGTAGCCTGCCTGGAGCAATGACGATCGGATAGCGGGACAGCACATAACGCGACAGCAGCAGGGTGAAGAGTGATGGGTGAGAATGGCGTGTGCAGGCTAACCGAAGTCGAGCTCTGACGCAGCATCTGACAGCAGCTTAATGCGACACAATAACGAGAGTGGTGTGTGCCCGTAAGAGAACGACAGCGAAGCATCTCACAAGAAATTGATGTGACAGCAGTAGAGAGAGAGAGTGGTGTGTGCAGACCGAAAGGTCGAGCAATGATGAAGTCTCACGGCAGCACAATGTGGTGAAAGTGGGATGAGAATGGTCTATAAGGGTAGCAGGCCAAGCAACGAAGCGACGTCTAACAACGACTTAATGTAGAAAGAGAGTAGCGTTAGCAGAACAACACGGCAATGACAAAACGGCGGTCACTCTGACACAGCCTGGACACCGACACGACTGACGCCTTCACTAACGTCTTCCTGCTCTTCTTTTGCGGGACTGAAGAGCAGACTGACCTCTAGTAAGTAAACATGGTGCTTAACGTCCACAGAAACCATAAGGCTTATTAGGGACGGGGAGAATGGGGGGAAGGGGGTATGGAGGTGGGGCAAGACGGAGAGTATATACCTATCGCTACACTGTCATCACCAGAATGACCTGCATTAAGATGGCAGCGATGAGAGCCATTGTAATGTTTCATTAATTGTGAGGGACAAAGTCACAAGACAGTGTCCACAAACCACAACTTTTGAAGAGAAAGGAGAGCCGAAACGGTATCGAACCGAGGTCCTTCCGCTTACCAGCCTACCGCCTTACCGCTAGGCCAAACCGGCTCTCTAACAAGACTGACCTCTCAGTGCTGACCACAATACGTTACGGTGAGCAGAGGGGCCTCGGTTCGAACCCGCTTTGGCTCTCCTTTCTCTTCAAAAGTTGCGGTCTGTGGACACCGTCTTGTGACTTTGTCCCTCACAACTAACGAAACATTACAATGGCTCTCATCGCTGCCCATCTTAATGCAGGAGTCATTCTGGTGGTGACAGTGTACCACTGAATAGGTATATAATTATAATCTCCCTCTTCCCCCACCTCCATACCCCCTTCCCCCACCCCTTCTCTCCGTCCCTAATAAGCCTTACGGTTTCTGTGGACGTTAAGCACCATGTTTACTTACGTACTTACCATTACAGTCTATCCTGACATTGACCGATCTTGACACTGACCCGAGCTGAATGCCACAGGCACAGCACTGAGTTTAGCACAGGCGTCGGCCTCATCAGTGATGAACTCTGGAAGTTTACAGACCAGGCCGCCAGCTACGCTCTTCTTCTGATACTTCCTTGTTTGTCTTCCATCTTGAATGCACTCGCTTGTTCAGATATCTTTTTTCTTATGCTGTATCGTCTGTCTGGAACAGCCTCCCTTGTCAAACTAGATCATCAAACACACACATCTTTCAAATCATCTTTGAAAATCTCGCCTCTTCAAGCTATCCTATTGAGTCGGTGTGTGTGTGTGTGTGTGTGTGTGTGTGTGAGGCTTGAGCATGATTTTCTTTTTTCTTCGTGCTCGCGCGCGCTGTGTGTGTGTTGTGTGTGTGTGTGTGTGTGTGTGTGTGTGTGTGTGTGTGTGCGTGCGTGTGTGTGTTAAACTAAGGCGACAGGTAGGCCAAAGCGCTTTATAATCTACTGTTTGTGTGCCAAGGCGTTAGGATTACTCAGTCACGCGTTATGGATCTATAGTGGGAGACAATCAGCATTTATTGCTTGCATTAGAACACTGACACAATAATCCTTTTCTCGTCTTAATCATCTGCGGCGAGAACCAAGAAGAATAAAGAAATCGAGATTCAAATAATGAACTTTCTGGCCTGGCGTCTTCACGACGTCAATGAGACCGGGAACATGGATGTTTTATTCTTTTAACAAGGTATTCGTTAGTTGGTGGCTGTGTGTGTGTTGTGTGTGTGTGTGTGTGTGTGTGTGTGTGTGTGTGTGTGTGTGTGTGTGTGTGTGTGTGGTGTTGTTGTTGTTGTTGTTGTTGTTGTTGTTGTTGTTGTTGTTGTTGTTGTTGTTGTTGTTGATGATGATGATGATGTAGAGCTTCATGTCCTCGGATGTCGGTTGACATATTAGGGACAAACTGTGACCAATGCCTAAGCACGGTTCAGTGTTGCGTTATGTCCAGAGAAACCGTAAGGCTCATTAGGACGGAAAGCCAAGGACGGCCACCTCGACTTTCACTACACAGCTCCTGAACTCTGAGAGAGTGTTGATGTGTTGTTGTTGTTGTTGTTTGTGTGTGTGTGGTTTGTTTTGGGGTCGAGTGGGGCGGGGAGGGGGGTCGTTGAATTTTACCAACACATTGACAGACGATATGCAGGCGGAGCGGACTGTCGGCCAAGCCAAAGCATGGACGACTTTTCAACCAACCACGGCCGCGGACAGACAGGGTGATCACTGACTCTGTAGAGCCATGGGCAGATTTAGTCGGTGTCTCGTCTGAGATGGAGGATGTTGGCGTTGTTTTACGACACCTCACGAAGCCATGTGGTCGCATACCTGCTGTCTGTTTTTGCGACAGAGAAATAATCTATGGGGTGTCACACTGGCTGACAAAGCCTACATTGTTCCCCCTGGATTGTGTCACACCACCTCCGGCCACGTGTTTTTTGTCGACTCCACCGGCTGAACCTGAGGCCTCCCAATACACAGAGTGTGTGACGCAGGTTTGTCATATATTCATAAACGCTCCAATCTGGCTTAAAACGGAGGTAAGGGGTAATAAACCTGTTTACACCGTTATTCTGGCGTGAGATGCTGGGGAGCAGGGTGGGGGTGAGGGGAGGGGCTTGCTTGTACCCTTTCAAAATTCTTTCACAAATGGGAAACGGGGGCACCAAATTTCTCTATCCTTGTCAGGTCTGGGCTCCGCAAATGGCCGGATTGTTTTTAATCAATCAATCAAAAATCAAAACACAACAATAACAACAATAACAACAAAAGTTCCCTAGGTGTTAGCCCATACAGTTGAGAGAGATTCCTTTGGTTGAGAGACAGGCAGGCAGACAGACAGACAGATACTCAGGCTTATAACTTTATTACCCAAGGAAAAAAACCTGAAACAAGAATGACTGCTAACATTTTAAAACAAGACCAAAGAACATAAAAGGTTCAAAAGAACGCTATTTATTAGGACAAAGCACAAGCGAATTTTCGGGGTAATCCCCTTTATCAAGCTCTATTAACCCTAGCTTGATAAAGTGGATTACTCCGAAAATTCACATGGTGTGTTTTGTCCTAACAGCGTTAGCTTGATAAAGGAGATTACTCCGAAAATTCGCTATAATAAACTGCGGTCTTTTGAACCTTTTATGTGTTTGGATCTTTTATTATCCAAGGACTGGTAATTCAGGCAATAGCCTATTCTTACAATCTGACCTTAATGAGTGTGTGTGTGTTGTGTGTGTGTGTGTGTGTGTGTGTGTGTGTGTGTGTGTGTGTGTGTGTGTGTAATTATTATTACATCCCCGTTTCATCTCTTCTCGTTTCATAGTCGTTTTGAGCCATTGTGTCCAAAGAACCTGAGGAATTACGCCCAGCGATGAAGTCTGTTTCAACTGATGTCGGCAGATGTGGTATAAATGTTGACAAGTCGCCTGAGGGGTTCACTGTTTCTTCCTACGTAGACCCACGTTGTTGTCTGCGCACAGCATGACTTTACAGTTAGCACGCCTACGTCACTTCATAGTTTCAAAGCTTAAAAGAAAAAAAGAAAGAAAAGAAAACAAAGCGAAGGTCTCAGCGGAGTGAAATGCAATTCATCATCTCACAAGCTACAGTCTGACTCACTATTATGATACACGCGACTTTTTGAAGAGGATTTTGGAATAAATATGATAGCCCCTCGCTTTTCCCTATTTGGCTTTGGGGGACTAGCAATCTGAATCGGTTCAGGGGGCGGGGATGGGGGGGGAGTGATGCACCCGATAGGTTCCCCCCTCCCCACCCCGCCCCCGCCCACCCCTTTCTTCTACTCCTACTCTATTGGGTGTCTTCCACAATCAGTTGCTTGCTTTTCTGTGGTTGGTTTGTTTGTTTGTTTATTTGTTTGTTCTACACTGTGATCTAAATCATTAGCTCTTTGCAGAAATTTTTCTTCTTCTGGGGTACCTGTACGGTTGACGGAACGTTAAGCTCCAAGATCCAAACACATAAAATGTTAAGATCCAGGAATTGCGGCACATTTTGTCCCCGGCGACAATATATGCCGGGGTTTACGGCACATATTGTGCAGACGATGATATATGCCGTAACAGTTGTGTGTTTCTGCGGGGGAGAGAGACAGAGACAGATAAACAGACAGACAGAAAGACAAACACAGACAGACAGGGCAGATTTTCAATAATTGTATTTTTGACGATAGGATAACATTTTCTTCAACTTTATTTCGAGATAGAACAAAAACAAGTCGGAACGTTTGCTTACAGCAGCCATGTTGTACCATGGTGCAAATAATCATCAAAAACGGGACTGAGCCGAATTTCTTCAAGATAGTTTGATGCTTAGCCTTTGGTGCAAGAAGAACTCCGATGCTAACGCCTTCGTCTCACTCAGTCTGTACCAGACATTGACCACGTTGAAGGTTGGGTGGTCTTCTTCCTGTATCCAAAGCCATGCATCAAACCATCTTGGGTTCTCTAATATTTGTCAGAGTTCAAGAGCAAGGCCGCTGCCTCGCCTAGCTGCAAGCACAAGCCTTCTCACACTGACTGGATTTGGAACCTTAGGAAGAACAAACGAATTAATGCGTAGTTGTGGAAGTGGTGTCATGGCCACAACGTGTCTGAAAAAAAGAGTTCACCAACTGCAGTGTGTAGCGACTCGCTGTGGAACGTACTCTCAGTAAATAATGTACGATGAACTTTCAACTGAAACAAAGATCAAGTCTAACATGTTTCTATAAATATAACGATCATCATCATAATTTATTGTCATTATCGTCATCGTCACGTCATCTCTACGAAGTTTGTTTGTTTGTTTTTGCTCTGACGACTGCCGACAATATGCGCAGTGAGCATATGTCACCGGCGACAATATATGCCCGGCGACAAAATATGCCGCAACAGACCATATCATCACCGCTTTCAGCCTTCCGTTCCGTTCTGTCTTTCCCTGTGTTTTAAATGTTCTAAAATCGCCAGTGTTGCGTCGGTGGTGGACAGCAGGACCCGTGCGGCTGGTGGCGGAGTGTTGGGCTTTGTGGCCACCACTGCGACAACACCACGGAGCTGGAGTCGCGCCAGACCTGACGATGCACGGGGTGGGGGAGGGGGGGGGGGGGGGGGGAGAGAGAGCAGGTCAGGGCGTGCACGCTGTGGCATCCGCACTGGCCGAGTGCGGGTCAAGGTATTAAAGACAGTATCGATCGCCGCTGGAGACCTTTACCTAAACTGCGGCATCCTCCGTGCTCTCACCCCAGGCCGCATTACACCTCTCCGCGCCCACACACCATCACGCCAGCACTGAGAGAGAGAGAGAGAGAGAGAGATGTTTGTCGCCCAGAGAGAGAGAGAGAGGTGGAGCTGTTTGTCGCCCTCACTGAGTGGCCATGACCGCACGCATACTGAGGTCCAGGAAGCGCAGAATCCCCGCCCGCGGTACAATGCGTAAGGTTGTCCGTCTGCACTGTCCAGCACATGGACCCAGACATCATCAGCTGGCTGCAGCTCCTGCTTGATGAAAGCGAGTGTGTCAGTGTGTGTGTGTATGTGTGTGTTCTTGTTATCGTGCTTGGCTGCGGGTTGGTTGGCTCAGCGGATGGTATGGCCGGTTTAGGAGAGAGGGGGCAGGGCCGCATGCGCGGCGTAGTTGCCGTACATGCCCATCTGCCTGCCAGTCACAGCGTCCAGGAAAACCATTTTGATGAACTCAGTAGTGAAACAACTGAAGTCTTTTGATCACGTTTGATCACTCACTGTCCAGCAAACACAGCAGTGGTAATTCCTGGATTGAAAGAGCCGGAGCTACTTTGTCAGTACCAGACATCTCAGTTTGTCGTCTTCACTGGATTTTCTGTCCGCTCTATGCTGGCACTAAACTGAGCCGCCTACCCTTTACCCCCCCCCCCCCCCCCCCCCCCCTCATCTCCGTCCCGTCTTTCTCTAGTTTCTCTCTTTCTTGTCGTTTGCGTGTTGATCAGTCTTCGCGGGAAAGCCAAGTTATTTTTTTCGCGAAAGAAAACGAGCAGTCGCAGGGCAGTGTTACGCACCGGCTTTAATTAGGTTAGTAAATCATTATCTCTCTCTCTTCCTCCCTCCCTATCTCCCTCCTTTCTCTCTTTTTCCCTCCCTACCCCCTTCCCCCTCTTTTTCGCTCCCTTCCTCCCTCTCCCCTTAAAGTAAACATGGTGCTTAACGTCCACAGAAACCGTAAGGCTTATTAGGGACGGGGAGATGGGGGGTGGGGGGGTAAGGGGGATATGGAGGTGGGGGAAGAGGGAGATTATACCTATCCGGCTACACTGTCACCACCAGAATGACTCCTTGATTAAGCTGGGCAGCGATGAGAGCCATTTTAATGTAGTTTCATTAACTGTGAGGGACAAAGTCACAAGACAGTGTCCACAGACCACAACTTTTGAGGAGAAAGGAGAGCCGAAGCGGATTCGAACCGAGGTCCCTCTGCTTACCAGCCTAACGCCTTACCGCTAGGCCAAACCGGCTCACCACCTTTTCGCCCTCTCTCTCTCTCTCTCTCTCTCTCTGTTCAGTGAATGGCAGCAAGTGACGTCACCTCGGACCGTCAGTCCGTGCAGCAGCCATACTGCTGCTGCTGACCTGCTGCGGGCGTAGCATGCGGTGGGCTGTGCATGTCAGTGGTCCGTGTGCCAGTCAGCGGTCAGCACGCCGGTCACGCGCGGCCATTCCGTATTCCGTATGACGATGAGGCTACTACCGCTGGTCAACCGGGTGAAGCCAGAGACAGTTGGTGAATGACAGCCAGCTGCCGCGCCATTGACGGGACGACGGTCAGTCAGTACTGACCGCTCAGCGGCACGCACAATCGTGCTGCACGTGGTTGATCGGGGTCAGCGGGAAAGGCAAGACAGTTAAGTTAAAGTGTGATTCACTGTTGGCGGCGTTTCGCGGCACTGACCGTGTGGTTGAAGAGGAACGAGGGCAGGGAAGGTGGACCGTGAATGCCGGCACTGAGGCCGAGCTGACATCACAAAGGCAGAGTCCGTGAGTGGCATGGACGGTATGAGCACGTTACGCTGTAATTTAGCCTACTCCACGTTCAAAAGAAGTGCATTTTGTGTAGCTGCAGATTTTCAGGAGAGGTTGCCTTGACTTCTGCGCCCGCGGTCCCCAGTCACAGAATTGCAGGCCAACTTGTGGTCCGGATCTTCTTCCCTCTTCTCGCTGGCCGTCTAGAAAATCTTCTCCCCAATTTAACTTTCATCATCAACGGCTCCTTCTTCTTCAGTGTTGCCGCTTTACGTCCACAGAAACCATCAGGTTTATTAGGGACGGGGGGCCCAGGACGGCCATCTCGACTTTCACACAGCTCCTGAACTCTGCAGCAACAGCACAAGATGTATGTCCCTCGGCTCTGGCTCTTTTACAGCTCTTTTCAAAACCGGCGCCGTCGTGAAACCGCTATGTGCGTCATAGCTTAGAAATAAATGTCAGTCTACGTGTGTAATTAGATCTAGAACCATCCTTTCGGCGAGGGCTGGATGTAAAACAAAGCATGCATGCTTATAGGGTCGTAAATTTGATAAAGAATCGTGTCTTATCTTATTTATGGCCTGTTTAAAGACAAATGTCCCGCCATCTTATCTCATCTGATGCTGTATCATATTTTGCCCTGCTATAATCCACAATAATCTACAGACCTCATCGGATGTTAAAACCCAATTACCTATCTATCCGTCTTTACCAACTCGTTGGCAAGGCCGGGGCTACTTGTATCCTTGTGGTGTGCTCTTCCCCGTGTTATGTGTCACCCAAGACGGATAACAAGACAGTGACCTTCATGAATGGAACGTCACCAAGACAAATTCCTGTGTACATTTCGATGTCACTGGCGAACAAATATCTTTGTAACCTTGACTGTTTACGATAACCTTGACTGTTAACCTTGACTGTTTACGATATCTTCAAGACTTCAGCTGCTTGATTAGAGTCCAAGGACTCCAGACTCGGGCACCTCATGTTCACAAAACACTGTGTGTGTGAGAGAGAGGGGGGGGGGGGGGAGAAAGAGCGTGTGTGTAAGTATGTGTTAATGTGTGTGTGTCATTTGTCAGTGTCGCTGTGTGTGTGTGTGTGTGTGTGTGTGTGTGTGTGTGTGTGTGTGTGTGTGTAGTGTGTGTCAGTGTGTGTGTGTGTGTGTGTGTGTGTGTGTGTGTGTGTGTGTGTGTGTGTGTGTGTGTGTTCTCTCAGTCAGAATGCTGGACCAATACAGAATGTTTTTTCTTAGTCAGACTGCTAGCTCCTACGATTGCAATATCAATCCAGACTGCTAGACTAGTACAGCTGTTTTCTCTCAGTCAGACTACTGGACTAATACAGAATGTTTTTTCTCATTCAGACTTCTGGATTAATGCAGAATGTTTTATTATTCAGACTTCTGGACTAATACAGAATGTTTTATTATTCAGACTTCTGGACTAATGCAGAATGTTTTATTATTCAGACTTCTGGACTAATGCAGAATGTTTTCTCTCGTTCTAACAGTTCTACTGAACTAACACAGTTTACTTCTCTCATTCAATGCACTGGACTCCCATTTAGACGAATCCCAATGGGACCACGCCAGTTATAGTACTACTACTACTACTACTACTACTACTAATAATAATAATAATAATAATAATAATAATAATAATAATAATAATAATATAATAATATAATAATAAAAGTATTTTTAAAGCACAAGATCTTATCCATAGAAACTATTCTAAGCGCGCGCGCACACACACACACACACACACACACACACACACACACACACACACACACACACACACACACACACACACACACACACACACACACACACACACACACACACACACACAGGCACCCGCGCACACAAGCATTCTGACTATACAAAGCTATACATATACAGCTTAACACAACTACATGCAACTCGGATGACATCCCAGTCGTGCTGTAGTGTGAGTGCTGTAGTGTGGGTGCCTTAGTGTGGATGCTGTAGTGTGGGTGCCTTAGTGTGGATGCTGTAGTGTGGGTGCCTTAGTGTGAGTGCTGTAGTGTGGGTGCCTTAGTGTGGATGCTGTAGTGTGGTGCCTTAGTGTGGGTGCCTTAGTGTGGATGCTGTAGTGTGGGTGCCTTAGTGTGAATGCTGTAGTGTGGGTGCTGTAGTGTGGGTGCCTTAGTGTGAGTGCTGTAGTGTGGGTGCCTTAGTGTGAGTGCTGTAGTGTGGGTGCCATAGTGTGAGTGCTGTAGTGTGGGTGCCTTAGTGTGAGTGCTGTAGTGTGGGTGCCTTAGTGTGGGTGCCTTAGTGTGAGTGATGTAGTGTGGGTGCCTTAGTGTGGGTGTTGTAGTGTGGGTGCCTTAGTGTGGGTGCTGTAGTGTGGGTGCCTTAGTGTGAGTGCTGTAGTGTGGGTGCCTTAGTGTGAGTGCTGTAGTGTGGGTGCCTTAGTGTGAGTTCTGTAGTGTTGGTGCGTTAGTGTGTACTGTAGTGTGAGTTCTGTAGTGTGAGTGCTGTAGTGTGGGTGCCTTAGTGTGAGTGCTGTAGTGTGGGTGCCTTAGTGTGAGTGTTGTAGTGTGAGTGCTGTAGTGTGGGTGCCTTAGTGTGAGTGCTGTAGTGTGGGTGCCTTAGTGTGAGTGTTGTAGTGTGAGTGCTGTAGTGTGGTGCCTTAGTGTGAGTGCTGTAGTGTGGATGCCTTATTATGAGTGCTGTAGTGTGAGTGCTGTATTGTGGGTGCCTTAGTGTGTGTGCTGTAGTGTGGGTGCCTTAGTGTGGGTGCTGTAGTTTGTATGCTGTAGTTTGTATGTTGTAGTGTGGTTGCTATATTGTGGGTGTTGTAGTTTGTGTGCTGCAATGTAGGTGCTGTAGTGTGGGTGTTGTAGTGTTGGTGCTGTAGTCCGGATGCTGTATTGTAGGCTCTGTAGTGTGGGTGTTGTAGTGTGGGTGCTGTAGTGTAGGTGCTGTAGTGTGAGTGCTGTAGGTAGTGTGCTGTAGTGTAAGTGCTGTAGTTTGCATGCTGTAATTTGGGCGCTGTGTGTGGGTGCTGTAGTGTAGGTGCTGTAATGTGGGTACTATTGTGTGGGTGCTGTAGTGTGGTTGTTGTAGTGTGGGTGCTGTAGTGTGGTTACTGTAGTGTGAGTGCTGTAGTGTGAGTGCTATAGTGTGGGTGCTGTAGTGTGAGTGCTGTAGTGTGGGTGCTATAGTGTGAGTGCTGTAGTGTGGGTGCTATAGTGTGGGTGCTGTAGTGTGAGTGCTATAGTGTGGGTGCTGTAGTGTGAGTGCTATAGTGTGGGTGCTATAGTGTGAGTGCTGTAGTGTGACTGCTGTAGTGAGACTGTTGTAGTGTTGGCAATAGCAATGTCACGCACGGCCGTGTTAAAGGTGTTGGCAAGCGGTCAGGTAGACCCGAGTCCATGTTGACCAAGGGCCAGGTGTCCACTGTGCGGGAGGTCCAGCCCTGCAGTCCCACACACACGACGAGGACTACAGTGGGCCTGGTCAGTCCGGCGTCCTTGGACCGGTCAGTCGGGCGGTTATGTCCACACGCAGAGATTGGCTGGCATTTCCTCTTCGCTTTCCGTCTTGTGAGTACCGCTCAGTTGGTGGTACCTGTGCTTAGGGACCCCGTCATACTGACCCTCTGGGGCAGACGGTTACTGCGACGTGACGGGACTGAGTGTCTGCGGCAGTGCTGTCACCAAGCTCGCTTCAGTGCCAGTCATCACAAATATTATGAATTTGTACACTGGGGTTCATTAATCAGTGCTGGACAAATGTGTTACAGTTACTCATGGATTATTCACAGTGAACAAAGACCGTCTTGCAACTAAAATACTTGCAAGTTGCAAACAGCTCGAGTAACAACTTTGTTCAGTTCACACACACAAAAGGAGGCCGTAAATCCAAGATACTTTCCTATCAGCATCATAAGTCTTATCGCCAGTGATTTATTGCTGCCGTCGCACACGTTTCAGCCAAACCCCGTCTATTTTAAAATAGACGGACTTTGGTTCCAGCATCTCGCGCGCGAAGTTGTTAAGGTTAACAAGGCGCTTGTCGGCCAGCTGACACTGACACTGGCTTGTCGGCCAGCTGACACTGACACTGGCTTGTCGGCCAGCTGACACTGACACTGGCTTGTCGGCCAGCTAATACTGACACTGGCTTGTCGGCCAGCTAATACTGACACTGGCTTGTCGGCCAGCTAACACTGACACTGGCTTGTCGGCCAGCTAATACTGACACTGGCTTGTCGGCCAGCTAACACTGACACTGGCTTGTCGGCCAGCTAACACTGACACTGGCTTGTCGGCCAGCTAACACTGACACTGGCTTGTCGGCCAGCTAATACTGACACTGGCTTGTCGGCCAGCTAACACTGACACTGGCTTGTCGGCCAGCTAATACTGACACTGGCTTGTCGGCCAGCTAACACTGACACTGGCTTGTCGGCCAGCTAACACTGACACTGGCTTGTCGGCCAGCTAATACTGACACTGGCTTGTCGGCCAGCTAACACTGACACTGGCTTGTCGGCCAGCTAATACTGACACTGGCTTGTCGGCCAGCTAACACTGACACTGGCTTGTCGGCCAGCTAATACTGACACTGGCTTGTCGGCCAGCTAACACTGACACTGGCTTGTCGGACAGCTAACACTGACACTGGCTTGTCGGACAGCTGACACTGACACTGGCTTGTCGGCCAGCTAATACTGACACTGGCTTGTCGGCCAGCTAATACTGACACTGGCTTGTCGGACAGCTGACACTGACACTGGCTTGTCGGCCAGCTAATACTGACACTGGCTTGTCGGCCAGCTAATACTGACGCTGCTACTGCGGTAACACGGGGGTGGAACGGATACCGAAGTAAGAGTCAGCACAGAAAGCTGACCCTGGAGAAGAAAACTCTCCCGCCGCTCCTGCATGGATTCGAACCCGCGACCTTTCAATCACGAGTCCGGCGCTCTAACCACTGAGCTATCCCGCTCCCCAATAACAATATACTTTACTACTTACAGTGGGAAATTAAATTTCTTTAAATGCCTTTAAAAACTAACTGTAGTTCAGCTGGCTGCGTCAGTCAGTTTCTGACAAATTTATCTTTCCATATATTTTATTCCCCCCCCCCCCCCCCCCCCCCCACACACACACTCATCCACACACACACACACACACACACACACACACACACACACAAGCAAGCAAGTACGAAGAGAGAGAGAGAGAGAGAGAGAGAGAGAGAGAGAGAGAGAGAGAGAGACACACACACACACACACACACACACACACACACACACACACACACACACACACACACACACACACACACACACACACACAGATCCAAGTGTCAGTGCAAGCATTATATGTAGTCAGTTATCAACACCACTTTCTCACATCACTTCCTTCTTGGCCCTTTGCTCAGTATCTAGAGAAGCCGCCGAGTTGAAACGAGACTTTCTCGGCTTTCGCCCGTTTCAATGGTAATAAATCGCCGATAAAAACAAAACAACAAACAGTGTGTCCTCGCAGGCCGCCGGTGTCAGGCAACAGGTCACACTCCCAGCATCGCTTTCCGGCACCTTCCTCCTTGAAGGAAGGATGTCGTAAACCAGTGCTTGGAGTTTGGCAACAGGTGCCAGTGTCCAGCCCGTGTTGGCACCGTTCCACAGTGACCAACCCATACAGGCGCTGGTCCGTGTCCAAGGATTAAACGTGGACACCGCTGGGGGTCTGCCAGCTGGACAAGCCAGGGAGGCCGGTGTCGTGGCAGCGGGACGGCAGCCAGTCGGAGCGGCGGCGCCAGCCAGCCGACAGCGTGCGGACAGAGGGGGTTGCGGTCTGACGATGCCAGAACACAGCCAGGCACTGCGGGTGGCGACAAGGGTGGGCACTCGGGGCTTCACCACGACTCAGTCCCCCGACACCCTACACACGCGCGCGCGCGCGCGCGCGCGCGCGTGTTTGTGTGTGTGTGTGTGTGTGTGTGTGTGTGTGTGTGTGTGTGTGTTGTGTGTGTGTGTGTGTGCTGACCTTGTTTATTCAGGTTCAGAGGGTTATTTGCACCCTCTTTGGGCAGTTGTGCAGTTGCACCCTCTTTTGGCAACTTTGTAGTTTCATATTAAGTATTTATTTTGACCCAGAGTGTCACATATTTGTTCTGATTGGCAGAGGTGGGGAGGGGAGTAGTTTAGGTTTAGTCAAAAGCTGTCTCAGTAACAGCTAGTCCTTGCTAAGATGCTGATGAGTAACAACACTACAGGGCATCATTTATAGACATACATGAAACATGAATGAGCGAAATTTAATACATGGCTATGTTTACACGGAACATCAACAGAAAAACATGCATGTTCTCAGTGCCAGGTACATCAGCTGCATACGTGCATACATCGCTCAGTTATTGGCTATACATATATAGGCATACAACCAACAGATAAGCCAGTAGAACATCTGATAAATTCATGTAAGGTACTGGAGAAGAAAAGAACGACAGAGACAGAGATGTACAGTGACACAGCTGCAATACGTATTTACAGTGTTCCGCCAGAACTAAAAAACAACACAACTCTAAGGCCTTTCGTCGTCTCAGTTTCGTAGTCATTTTTCACTACACCCAGTCGTCCAACCGGGGTGCCGTCCTGGTGGAACATAGTCCTGGTGGGACGTGGTGCCGGTGGAACAGTCCTGGTGGGACGTGGTGCCGGTGGAACATAGTCCTGGTGGGACGTGGTGCCGGTGGAACAGTCCTGGTGGGACGTGGTGCCGGTGGAACAGTCCTGGTGGGACGTGGTGCCGGTGGAACACAGTCCTGGTGGGACGTGGTGCCGGTGGAACAGTCCTGGTGGGACGTGGTGCCGGTGGAACACAGTCCTGGTGGGACGTGGTGCCGGTGGAACACAGTCCTGGTGGGACGTGGTGCCGGTGGAACAGTCCTGGTGGGACGTGGTGCCGGTGGAACACAGTCCTGGTGGGACGTGGTGCCGGTGGAACACAGTCCTGGTGGGACGTGGTGCCGGTGGAACACAGTCCTGGTGGGACGTGGTGCCGGTGGAACACAGTCCTGGTGGGACGTGGTGCCGGTGGAACACAGTCCTGGTGGGACGTGGTGCCGGTGGAACACAGTCCTGGTGGGACGTGGTCTGTGTGAAGGAGTCAGTGACACTGACCACGCTGTGCCGGACACTTGAAGGGCTCACAGCAAACTTGTCATTCGCCGAGTCAAAGGACATTGCAAGTACAGGTCATGGTCATGGTCAAGGCCTTGACGCATTCTCTCTCATTCATCAGCCCTCCCGGGTCGCACCCCCCCCCCCCACCCCACCTTTCCCATCTGGTTTTGTGTTACTGTTGTTGTAGGGATACCGAGACCGGGGTAGTGATTTTTGAACATGACTTCAGCAACCGCTGTTGTGTGTGTGTGTGGTGTGTGTGTGTGCGTTTGCGTGCGTGCGTGCGTGCATGTGTGTGTGTGTGGTGTGTGTGTGTGTGTGTGTGTGTGTGTGTGTGTGTGTGTGTGTGTGTGTGTGTGTGTGTGTGTGTGCGTGCGTGCGTGTGTACGTGCGTGTGTATGTTTTCCCTTCCTTTGAAGACTGCAGTACAATGGTACAAAACAAGAAGGCCAGACTCACAACGCTCTACAAATTCAAAAATGGCCCGCTGAATGTTGAATGGAAGCACGACATCAGGGAACCAGAAAAAGAAAAGACGCCTCCAGACCAACTTCTGTTCCTCGACAGGTCGCAGGTTACACAGATGCAACTTACGTATGTGGCTTTGCGTGGAGTGACACTGTAAGCTGGTGCGTGGTTGTATGATGTATACAGAACGTGTGCCGAGACGGCAACAGCTTCATTTGGCACCAGCCATGCAACAACCAAATAGCGCTGTAAGTACACCACTTGGATGGATATTCAAAAACGCGCTATGAAAGGCTAGTCACTCATTCATCATCATATGCGACGAGAGCGCAGTGAGTTTGCTCAAGAGCAGAGAACAGTGATCAGCAACAACAACGACAACAAACATCGAGCACATCATTGAAGCTTCAAAATATTGCTCCTTTAAGTGAATGCTGAAGGTCTTTACTGTGTCAGTGCAGGAAGGTATGGGCATTGAGTCTTATTGTAGTCACGTGCATAGTGTGGAGAAAGGAAATCCGACAGGACAGGGCTTATCGCCAACTAACTCTCGCGTTTGTCTTTCAGACTTGGGCGCGCGCCGTGGTTGTGTGTGTGTGGTATCAATGTCTGTACTGATTTCCCGCAGTGGGGTACTGCGCACACAGAAATTACAGTCATCCTCTGTTGAGAACCCAAAGCTGACAAATGTTCTCTCTTTTAAAGCCTGGAATAGATCAAAATATAGCCACGCATGCTTCGCCTACTGCCAGGAATTTCTTCCTTGTCCTGATTTCTGTCTTCCAGGTCCATTCACCTTCGTTTTTTCCACAGATCTTTTCCTACTTTTGGATTGCGTTAGTTTTGGGCGCACGGAATAAACGACGTCACCATGCTCATAGTTAAAAGCGATTTAAGCAGGTTGCATAGTGAGTGCCTGCGGAATATAAATAGGATTTTTAAAAATTAATTGTTATCGTGCATTGATGAATAGATGGTTTGTTTTTAACATTGTATTAGTGAATTAGACGAATTTGTGATTTATTGACTTGTGCTTTGAATTGGTGTAAATTAATTGTGAATGTGTGATTGGCCCTGAGGTGACCCTATGCGGCTGACGGGACGTTAAACTCCCATAACTGACTGATTGTCAGACTCCGTCAGTTTAAAGTCTTTCTGATCTGTCCGTCCCGCCGTCAGTCTGTGGTGAAAGGAGTGGTCAGTCATCGGATGTCCGGGAGGACTCCTCGTTTTCCTTTCCCTGTTTTATGTCCTTCGTCTGACCTGACACCGTCTCAGCTCAGCTAAGTGTCAGGAGAGACACTCTCTTTTGCACACTTGGGCCCTTCTGCCTCTTACAAACTCCCGCACTACACCAGGCATGCTTCTTCCATCAAGTCTTTCAAAACAGCTAAATAAAAACTAACATTTTCGTCGACGAAATAATTATGTAATTTTCCATCCAAGCAGTGGGAATAGGAACCATCAATGAACACTGCTACTTATGTGTCCGTCTGTCTATCTGGGAAGGGGAGGGGGGGGGGTAAAAATGCCTTTGTAGGCGTGATTGCGCTGTGTTTACCATAGTTCATCAATATAAATTGTTTGTGTATCAAGTAGCAGTCGTAGTCGCTTGAATGATAGTTGCCTGGGATCGCTTAGGGATCATGTCGAAATGAGGAGCTCGACAAGCATTTATTATTATAGTTACTAACCAAATTCGCCGCCTTTCTTGGGATCACTTAGTTCTGTTTCTTCGTGCCCAACAGGCACGTGCACAGTGTTCAGTGAGGGTCAGCAGTCAACAGGCACGTGAACAGTGTCCAGTGACGGTCAGCAGTCAACAGGCACGTGCACAGTGTCCAGTGACGGTCAGCAGTCAACAGGAACGTGGCCGCCAGGCTGAGCGCTAGGGAAAAGGAGGGGCCGACTGAAGAGGCGGTGGGGGAGGGACGGGGGGTGGGGGAGGGACGGGGGGCGGGGGGGAGAGGGCTCAGGGGGAGGGGGGCCTGTTGACACTCGGTAAACACACAACCGGACATTGCCACACGTCTTCTCGTTCCTCACCCGCAGAGCTCCTGGGCTATTAATATTCTCGTTTTGTTTCCCCTGATGTTTGGGGGTTTGCTAGTTAAAAGATGTCGCACCACGATTTTGTCGTCCTCTGATTATCGTGGTCTGCCACATTGACAGGACACATTCGCTGTTTCGCAATTACCCCATGAGCCGGTTTACTACAAAGTGGTATCTGTCACCTGTGTTTTTGCGGAAAAGCAACAGTAATTTGGTAACGATACTGGCCCCGACCTTCATCTTAATAATAATAATAATAATAATGTACTGTTTTATATGTTATTTCTCCAAATTGGAGCACATAGACCATTACAAAGCAAAGAACCAAAAACACAGTCAAAACAAACTTCCACTCGCGCGCGCGCGCGCGCGCGCACACACACACACACACACACACACACACACACACACACACACCACACACACACACACACACACACAAACGCACAGTCAGTAGGATAGCATGAAGAAGTGAGATTTCAAAGACGATTTGAAAGATGTGAGTGTGTTTGACAATATAACTTTGAAACTGACGGACACTGTTCCAGACAGACAGTGCAGCATGAGAAAAAGATTTCTGACCAAGCGAGTGCGTGCACACAGAGGGAAGGCAAAAAAATGGAAGTATCAGAAGAAGAGCGTAGCTAGCGGGTTGGTGTGTAAACCTTCAGTAGTTCGGTCACGTAGACAGGAGCGGCCGAGTTGAGGCAGCTGGGCACTGCGCTGACTGGGACGGCGCATTGTAGTCAACGGGGAAAGCCTCTGCCGCCTTCCCATCTGGCCGTGCCAGACTGTCCGCGAGGGTGTGAGGGCGACGTTGCCAGCAGCCAGCTTCAGGATCTCGCTGTCCGCAAACACCATCTCCCGGAGTGTGGCACTCCGGCCTTTGGCGTCACCACACGGGCTCGGTGCCGACCGCAGGGCCCGCTCGGGTCTGCCTGTGGACTGTGGGAACCACCTGGCCGTGCTTCCGCTGCCTGGGACTAGTGCAGCGCCGTTGTATATCTCTTCGCTTCAGTTCAGCATGGTATATGTGCGCTCAGAAAGGGCCCATATGCGCTCCACCCCGTCTCTCAGAAGTTTCCGCAACGTTGCCTTTGAAACATTTCCAATGTTCGTCCGACTGACGATGTCCCTCTCTCATCCTTTCAAGGAAGATCGTCTAGCGCATCCTCTTACGACGCCTCTTTCTTCCAGGCAACCGATGGTGTGATGTCCTTGGGTCTGTGCCCGCAGGTAGTGTCTGAAGCTCCTCAACACTTCAGATCTTCCGAGACGCACGCCACTTGTGATGGTTGCTTTATTTGCCAGGCTGTCTGCTCGGCCCTTTCCCTTCATTCCGGTACTTCCAAGGCAGTACACCCACAGGGGTTTTCAAAGGTGGATGTCGGCGCATTCCAGTTTGGGTTTCCCATTCCACTTTTCACTTTTTGTAGCAAGTTTATTGAAATCTGTGAGGATGATGGCATGTGTGTTCTGACTGTCACTTCTTGAAGCAATCCAGCGGAGGGCATGGGTGACTGCTTCCACCTCCATTGTCAAGCTGGAGGTTGAGACCGTAAAGGCTGCATTGACTTCATGCTTGACAGTGAAGCCCCACCCTGACTTGTTTTTAGTGACTGAGCCATCAGTGTACACTATGAGGTCTTGCGGTTCGCTGTTTTCTTGAATGCACCTGCAGGTGAGAAAGTGATGGGACGGTCAGTCAGTCCCAAGGTGATGACGTGTTGCACCTTACTCAAGTGCCTGATGTCATGCACCCCTACAGTCAAACGTCTCTACCATGGGAACTTGATACTATGCATCCCTACTGTCAAGACATCTCTACCATGGAAACCTGATGTCATGCACCCCAACAGTCAGACATCTCTACCATGGAAACCTGATGTCATGTACCTAGTCCATGGGCCAGGTATCGAAACCCTTCCCCCCCCCCCCCCCGGGGGGATTTTTGGAGACAATGATTTTTGGATAGCTCAGTATGTGTCTTTTCAATATTTGCTTGTCTGCAAGATGAACTACTCTTCTTTTAGGGATTATCTTAATCGCATGTATTAAAATGGGCGTGTCCCCTACAAATCCCAAACAACAGGCAGCTATACCATTCTTTGGACACACAAAAATACTGCACATGCTGGTATCAGTGGGTAGCACTGCTCTTACGGCTGTGTTGTCTTACCCAGGTATGGTGGCCTGAATTACGCGTGTGGGATTAATGAAGATTAAAAAATAAAGAATGTCACGTTGCATAATTTTGTACAATGCTCGTGTAAAAATATTGAACAAAAGTGCTTCATTTACCACCAAATGTATAATGGCGACTAAGAGAGTCACGAAAATGTTTGATTAACACCTGCATTAATGGATGACGTCACGGAATAGAATATACTCAGGTTCAAAAGTTAAGCAACCTTTTACAAAAATGCACATATGTTCAAACCTCAATAAACTACTTCCACAAAACCGCTGCAGGTGCTGACTTATTCACTGGTCTGCCTCCATTTAACCTGAAATCAGTTTCACAGTACTCTATACCCCATGGTAGATAGGCAAGAAACATGCCCGATGTTTGTAAAACTTACCAGTTTTGCCTTTGTTATGTCTCAGTAAAACAGTTCAGGTTTAGGAGCCTGATGCCACCGGATCGCATCTCTGGTTTGGCTTAATTCAGCATGCAACTGCTGGACAGTTTCATGTATCAGTTTACAGTCAGCAGGCTCTTTGCTATTATGCCAAGAATACAGACGAACAGCTAGCAAATGTCAAAAATATTCACCAAAGTGATTGTCCACACTGTCAATGATTTGACAAATCATTATTGACTTTCTGAAATTATCTGACATGTACCAAAGCCGGTGCCATAGAAGGTTGCCAAACCTGAATATCCCTTACTTTGAGTGACACTGAATGCATGTCCAGCTTAGACATATATGTCAGCCTCAAACCTGAAGCCATCAAGACTCTCAAGCTTTGTGTATTCTTGATAGTCATCTTCCTTTTGGGGCTGCTCCACCTGGATTTCAACCACGTATTGCGGCATGAAGAGACGGTTTACCTCCCACTTTTCCATTCACAGTATGCAAGCCATAGCCATCTGCTTGAGGAATGTTTTTAGTTGCCTTAACTGCGGAATATCAAGAGTGCTTGAAAGCTGGCCCTTTCGATGTGCATTATCAATGCATCTCTGCATGGTGGCATTGTGACTGTTCAACAAGGATAAGGTGTGTTGACACATTTTGTTGACACCTATCATTTATTTACCTCTACAGAGAAGATGCATGGAATGTTCCAGTTTCATAATTTTTCCTTGACGTGGTAATCTCTTTATGTCTAAACGATTCTGCCCATAACATACTGAACGATGTACTGAAAATAATTTTTATATGGTCTTGTTAGAAGCTTGCTCTTCAATGGTTTTAGTGTCTTGGTGGTTTCCTGGTGTCTGTCATCCTCTTGAGTGCAATCTCTCTGACAGGTGGCATGGTAATGTGCTTCTCGAGCAGCCAAGTCAGTATCTTGCACCTTCGAAAGGATGTGCTGATCTTGTTTTCTTTTGGTTGCTTCTTTGGCAGAATCCTCAGCTGTTTTTGCCATACATTTGACTAATGTTTTCAACATGTTGTTTCCTTGTATTCGAGTCTTTTCACAAAAAAGACATCAGTCACTGGGCAACATTGTGGTTGCTCACGGATTTGCTGTTCTCGCTTTTTGGAGGATCTTACATCACTCCCTTCCGATGGGTTCTTTTGTTTCAAAATAATTCTGCAGTCATTCATAAAGTAGCACAATGTGTGATTCCATGCAGATTCGATATATACTCATATATTTCATCCACCATATCAGGACTGGACCATTGCACATGTTTAAGTTATTTAGTTCTTGGATTTGTATGCCTTGTCAACCGCACAAGGTCACTTCGTACAAGTCGCTATCAGTTTCTTACGAGCAAAATGCTGGCTCACTGTTCTACACAGAACACAATCAATAGCAAACATCCCAGCCAAAACAGTCAATAATTAGCACATATCACTATCTACAACTGCAAAAGATACTTCCAAACAGTAACGCATTTCAGTACAAAATTAAAGAACAATTGATCAGATCAGAAGTATGTCTAAATCACCTTTTTGAGGCACAGTAACACACGTTTTGGTGCCTATTTATATTCTGCAGGCACTCAACATGAGAACCTGCTTAAATCAATTGACTATGATCAGTGTGACCTATTTTATTTTGCAGGCTAACGCTGGAATTCGCTTCAACCAAGACTAACGCAACTGAAAAGTATGGAGCGAATTTGGAAAAAATTAAGGTGAATGGACCTGGGAAACGGAAATTAGGACAAGGAAGAAATTATGGCACTGACTAAGAATGCTTGGATATATTCTGACCTACTCCGTGCTTTTAAGGGAAAACATTCGTCAGCTCTGGGTTTTTAACAGTGGGGATCTTAATATTTCTGCGTCCACAGTGCCCAATAACAAGGACACATTTAAGTCAAAGAGAAACGGAAAGCTACAACATAATAAACTGTTCAAACAATAAAACAATATATGGAAATGGCCTTTTTTTTGTCATAATAATTAAATGAGTTGCTAAGAGACAAGGTCATCGCAATTAGGAATTCCATATAGTGCTCATAGTGCATTTCATTAGAACCAGCACCACAGACACAAACAGCAACAGCTCATTTGCAGACAACCTGAACTGTGTACTTTGATGGTCAAGGTACCCAGAAATTACCATGTGGTAAAATCCCCCCCGGGGGGTTGGGGGGGGGGGGGGTATAGGCTGGCTCATGGTCTAACCCCAACAGTCAGACATCTCTACCATGGAAACCTTATGTTATGCACCCCAACAGTCAGACATCTCTACCATGGAAACTTGAAATCCTTTTCGAGTTTTTATGTATACATTTTGTTGACCTTGCGAAGCGCGGTGTGCTCACCTTTGTTGGTGAGATACCGCGCTATAGAAATGACCGCTTTATTGTCTTGTTTTTGTCGGTTTTTTGTTTTATTTTTCATAATTATTATTGTCTACAGTTTTAGCACCCAACCAAAACGGTGCGCTAGTCTACAGCTACAACTCCTTTCAGTCCCAGGCCTTCTTGCCTCGGACGCATAACTCCAGCGGTTTCCTACGTATCTTCCAAACTAGTCTAATCAATCTGGCAATCTGAGACTGCAATGGCGATATTCATGATGTCGTCTGCCTTTCCGCAACCCACCGGGGCAGCAAAAAAAATTACCCCCCCCCCCCCCCCCCCCCACCCCAGGAAGCTGACATGGTCAACAGACGTTTATTATTGGCCACCCGGTCACCCAACGGGCGACTTGTCAACAGCTTTGGACAGGAAGGCAGGAAGGCAGGGATTAGAGGCTGGGAGCTGAAAGGTGCATGTACTTGTAGATTGGCGCACCTGGCTGATGAGAGTGTGATAAGGGGTTGGGGGGGAAGGGGGGGGGGGGTCGGTCAGCCCCGGTTCCAACTGAGGTTCCAGCGGATTTGCCCTCGGCTCCCCCACCCCCACCCCCACCCCCCCACCCGATCCCCACCCCCACCCCCGCAACACCGTGCTGATGTCGCCGTCACGGTGCCAGAGCTGGGCGTGGCAGGGTTTATAGCAATTAGTGTCACGGCATTTAGCACGGAGCACTCCTTATTTCAAGCAAAGCAGTCTGCCACGCAAGGGGTGCTCACAAAATCCCAGTGGACTGAATCCTAGCGTGCGGGAAATCCGGGTAGCCTTACCTGGGTAAGGCAAGGCAAGGCAAGCCCCGGAGCTAAGGAGCTGTGTGAAAGTCGTGGTGGCCGTCCTGGGCTTTCCGTCCTAACGAGCCTTCTGGTTTCCGTGTACGTAAAGCAATATTGAACCATACTCACGCATTGGTCTCAGCTTGTCCCTGATATGTCAACCGACATCCGAGAACATTAACCAACACAACAGCAGCAGCAGCAGCAAAGGCAAGCCTTACCTGGGTAAGGCTACAGCCGCCGCAAGAACAGCGCTGCCTATTGCTACCAGTGTGTACAGTTTTTCGTGTGTACACAAAAATGGTATTGTTGCCAGTGTTGGGCATTTTTAACGTGCGCGCAGATATCGATGCATGAGATTGGCTGTGCGAATCCGTTATGGCGCCGATACACGGCAGTGTGGTTGAGGAGGACCGTTCGGACCTCATGCGGTCCAACCCGTCCTTCTTAAGTCCCTTCTTAATTGGGCGAATGTTTCTTCGCGAACCTAGTTGGAAGTATTCGGCGAAGCTAGTTGGTTCTTAATTGGGCGAACTTTTCTTCGCGAACCTAGTTGGAAGTATTCGTCGAAGCTATATTCGGGGTCCAAAAAGCTTCGCTCAGCATGTTCTGGGAACATTCGCCCTATTCGACGATCATTGCCTCTGATTGGCTGAGAGCAGAGCTCTCCTGTGGATGAAGAAAAATAAAAATAAAAATGGATGACGGTGTCGCTATTCTCCACTCGCTTCGGAGGGAATTTGTTTATTTGTTGACTTGTGGGAGGCACAGTCTTGTCTCGGAGACCCAGAATGAGATAGTAGTTAGTTGAATTACCCTGTGAGGGATGATGAAAGTATATTGACTTGACTTGACTTTAGCCTACATTTTCGATCATGCTGTCTGCTGCGCGTCTGCCGCAAGTTCGGGCCGAAGCTTGCATCTCATTACAAGCCAGTTGAGAACGAAGTAAAGTTTGGACTGTCCGAACCATGTACGGCGAATTAAAGTTCAATTAAGAAACGAATTATAGTTCATCGAAGTGTCCGAAGTATGTTCGGCGAACAAACATTCGCCCAGTTAAGAACGGGCTTTAAACGTACTGGCTGCCACACGACACTGCCCAAATTGACGGGTCTGCAAGGGGAAGGTCGCCGTATTCAACCTTGTCGTTACTGCACAGTTACCATTATTCAGATTGTGACTTCCGGCCTTTCTTTCATTTTAGTCCAAATGGCGGGCGCTCATTAGCGGGCGTATATGGTTCATTCGTTGTAATAAAGCATGCTGTATTTGGAACGGACAGGTTGAAACCTACGCTTTCAACGTACGGCTCTGCTGACACACGATCTGCTTGAGATCTGTCCTCAACCATACGGCCGAATGGTTCGTGTATCAGCGCCTTGAGAAAATCTGATCTGAAAGTTGCCTGGAGGAGAAACATTCTTTGGCGCCCCATGGAACGTTCAGTCCGCGTCAGTGTTACACATGGCCTTTCGCTCGGACGTTCAACATCTCGTGGTGTCCGAGTTTGGTCTTGAGGATGTACCTGTGGTGGAGTTTATGTACCTTGTATTTACACGCATGCCAGGTGAGAGTTACCGTAGGCGACTCAGGTCTTTGTTGTTGTACTTGTGTTATGTATATGGTGCGCTAATGAACTCTCTTGTGTGTTCATTTTGATCTAGACGGAAACAACGGGGATCTCTGTGATGATAATTACGAGATTAGATTTGTGTCAGCACGCTAACAATGATCCACCTGACCTGATCAGCAAAACTAATAAGCAACTGAACTTCCGGCTTGGCCTGGCCTGGTCTAACTTGATCTGGCTTAGTCTGGCTTGATTGGCTTCGTCTGGCTTGATCTGGCTTCGTCTGGCTTGATGTGGCTTTAAAAAAATCTGAAACAGAACGAAGCCAGAACGCTCGTGCAGAATCAACACGCAAGGGAGTTAATCAGCGCTGGAATTACGTAACAAGTACAACAAACACACGAGTCGCCTACGGTAACTCTCACCTGGCATGCGTGTAAATTATACAAGGTACATAAATTCCACCAGAGGATGTAGGCAACTCAGGTCTTTGTTGTTGTACTTGTGTGATGTATTTGTATGCTAATTAACTTCCGTGGGTGTTGATTCTGATCTGG
Source organism: Alviniconcha marisindica (assembly GCA_018857735.1). Classification (NCBI taxonomy): domain Eukaryota; kingdom Metazoa; phylum Mollusca; class Gastropoda; family Provannidae; genus Alviniconcha; species Alviniconcha marisindica. Next base: position 379,183 of record JABMCL010000211.1, on the reverse strand, counting down.
CTTGGTAATAAAATAAAGAGATTATTTTCTTTCTTGTATATTGCACATGTACATTCTTCTTCTTGTGTGTGTATTTGTGTGTGTGTGTGTGTGTGTGTGTGTGTGTGTGTGTGTGTGTGTGTGTGTGTGTGTGTGTGTGTGTGCACAAGAAGAAGAATGTACATGTGGAATATGTTGTCAGTTGTCATATGTATTACTTCCTTGAACATGTTACCTTTGATAGTTTTCTCACTAAACTGACGTTGAAAATGTCGGAGAAGGTTGTAAAGCGAAGTTAGTTTGTGTAGACCAGGCAATAGCGCTAGACACAGGTTGTCTGTTATTACCATTATTACTTTACGCTAACAATATTGCTCATGCACTTCATAACACAGTACAAGATTACATTGGCTTTTGGCCACCTGGCGGGCTGCCAGCACCAGGCCGCCTTTAATCAGCAGATAGTTCAACTTGATCTTAATTGATTACAGTTGACTGATGTGCTGTGTGTGTGTGTGTGTGTGTGTGTGTGTGTGTGTGTGTGTGTGTTTGTGTGTGTGTGTGTGATGTGGGTCTTGCCTGTTTAGCTTCTTGTGGCTGAATTGCCTGTAGTCAGTGTTATTCCGCTGGAGGTGTCTCAACGTGTGGGTAGTTCATATCTCAATTTTGTACAGCGCGCCGAGCTCTATTTCATATGTTAGAGCTTCGCGCTTTATAAATAATTGGTTATTATTATTGTTATGTCATTTATGATTGTAATTAAGCGGTACTTTCAGTCTCCACAGGGCAGGCTGCAGGCACTGACCGCTGTCCGAGCACTCTGCAAATCAGAGGACAGAAAGTGAGCAAAGTGGGCCAGTGCAACAGGCATCACGTGCAGGGCGCTCCTTGTCGAACGCAACGCTACGAGTCTGGCGGCAAACAACGTCACACATGGCCCATTGAGCATTCTCAGTGGGAATGTATTCAGTTCAGTCGTTGACGTCACCGTTTCCCGGGTTTGGCTTTTTTCAACTGATGTGCTTTTCAGTGTAAGGGATAGTAATATAGGAGTATCAGTGTCGTACTCTTTCTGTCTGCTCTCGGCAAGGGAACAAGAAACCGCTGAGCTGAAAAAGCAACAACCTCCTTTGGGTAATAAAAACCCTGATCTCGTTACACTGCGTGACAATGACGCAGGTGGTGTCAGATCTGTTTACATCTGTTCTGAATATATATGTACACAACAACTGATTTACAAGTCTACAGATGCCAGTTGTGAAGATGCCAGACCCCTAGAGTAGGCGAAGAAAGGTTTAATTGTTGACAAACTTGTTTCTAAACCCGCGCTGGGTGAAGGTGCCGACGGTGCGACGGAGCGACCCTGCCAAAGCCGCCAGCGGCCCAGCTCAACAAGTTGTTTACCACACTGACCGGCCCGCGGTCAGTGCGGCCACTCCAACCCACTGTGGGCACGGTGATACGCACTGACTGCATGAACAGGCAATCTGTGGGCACGGTGATACACTGACTGAATGAACAGCCTGGCAATCTGCGGTCACGGTGATACACACTGAATGTATGAACAGGCAATCTGCGGTCACGGTGATACACTGACTGTATGAACAGGCGATATGTGGGCACGGTGATACACTGACAGTATGAACAGGCGATCTGTGGGCACGGTGATACACTGACTGAATGAACAGCCTGGCAATCTGCGGTCACGGTGACACACTGATTGAATGAACAGCCTGGCAATCTGTAGGCACGGTGATACACTGATTGAATGAACAGGCAATCTGCAGGCACGGTGACACACTGATTGAATGAACAGCCTGGCAATCTGTAGGCACGGTGATACACTGATTGAATGAACAGGCAATCTGCGGGCACGGTGACACACTGACTGAATGAACAGGCAATCTGTGGGCACGGTGACACACTGACTGAATGAACAGGCAATCTGTGGGCACGGTGACACACTGACTGAATGAACAGGCAATCTGTGGGCACGGTGACACACTGACTGAATGAACAGGCAATCTGTGGGCACGGTGGCACACTGATTGAATGAACAGGCAATCTGTGGGCACGGTGACACACACTGAACAGGCGATCTGACGAGGCTGGGTGGCCGATACTGTTTCACTGTCGTCAGAAGAGGAAAGAAATTCAGTATGGCACCCTTTGTGACTGAACAAACTGGTGATACTAAACACATACTGCCACGGTCACCCCCCCCCCCCCCCCCCCCACACACACACATCAATCAATATACACACCTTCTCTCTCTCTCTCTCTCTCTCTCTCTCTCTCTCTCTCTCTCTCTCTCTCTCTCTCTCTCCTCTCTCTCTCTCTCTTCTCTCTCTCTCTCACACACACACACACACATACACACACACACTCATACACACACACACACACACACATACACACACACACACACACCACACACACACACACACACACACACACACACACACACACACACACACACACTCACTCACTCACCACACACACACACACACCACACACACACACACACACACACACACACACACACACACACACACACACACACACACACACACACACACACACACACACACCGAGAAAGCAAAGGAAATAACAATCACTACCTATTTTAAAGGGGAACCGAACCGACGAAACACCACGGGACCCGATAGAGCTGGAAAAACAACAACAGACAGCCGTTTCATGACTCAGTTTCTCGTCCTTTCTGTTCCTTACAAATCGATGTTTGGAAGTGTCCGGCCGAGTCGATGATGTCTGTCCGCTCTGCCTGATGATCATTAGGGTTCAGTGGAAGCGTTGAAGAGTTCTAGACCACACTAGGCTAACGGCATTACCTGGCTGGATGGTGCGGCATCCATATATCCGTAAATTTCAGTGTCTGGTCTAGTGCCACACCGCCACACTGACCCGGCACTATCTGTCACCGCACTGTATCACATAGTTTGAAATGAGCCACCGCCTCTTTCGCAGTTAGTCAACATTGCCGCCGAAACTGATCGCACTCTCATCACCATTGACGACCGTGGCAAAAAAAAAAAAAAACGACTCGGTGATAGATATAGGCCTACTCACTGATAGTAGTAAAAAAACAAAAATGTAGGCCCATGTAGGTGTATTGAATACCAGATAAGCGAGAGGTGTATTTACGTCAGATCCGCGAGGTCCTCTGTCCTCACATGGACGCTGACAAAACCGCCACTCACAAGGCCTACGTACTTGCAAGTCAGTGTCAATACCTCTCTTCTACTTGAGGTGCACCCTCTATGGTCATGCAGACGACTGTTTATTTCACCTGATGTATGATTAGAAAGCAAGCCAACGCAATGTCTGTCTGGCCCAAGAGGGCTTAGATTAGATGGAGAGTGAAATACTCCAGTTTGACTTCCATTGCCAAGCCACGGCGACACGGGTAAACCTCTCGATAGATTGAAACACTTGAGAACCGAGGCCTCGCTACGCAGTTTCAATGCTGGACGATTTTACTGTGATGAATAACAACTGTCACACACTCCTCTCTCTCTCTCTCTCTCTCTCTCTCTCTCTCTCTCTCTCTCTCTCTCTCTCTCTCTCTCTCTGTTTCTCACTTCTTCTTCTTCTTTATTTTTAATTTTTATTCTCAGTTATAAAAGAATATCATTGTGAACTTTGGCCCATCAGCAAGAAAACGACTACCCGCGATCACGCACCATGTGGCACTTGCACTGACGCACACACACATGCATACACTCACACACACACTGACGCAGACACACATGTATACACTCACACACACTGACGCGCACACACATGTATACACTCACACACACTGACGCACACACACATGTATACACTCACACACACTGATGTACACACACACATGTATACACTCACGCACACTGACGCACACGCATATATATACACCCACACACACTGACGCACACACACATCGTCGCATCACCCTGATATAACCGTGCTGGTTGACTGGGCGTAAAACACCAAGTTACTTACTTTACATCGTCACTACGCACACACGCGCGCGCGCACCGCACATGCACACACTGACACACACACACACACACACACTGATACACACACACTGATACACACACACTGACGCACACACTCACAGTCGTCACTACGCACACACGCGCACGCCGGCGCAATACTAACTGCGAAAGAGGCGCGCGCGCGCGCACACACACACACACACACACACACACACACACACACACACACACACACACACACACACACACACACACGCACACACACACATTAGTAGCGCAAAGCGTACGCCACTGTGCTGGTTCAACCTGTCCTTGAGGTAATAAGTATGTCAACAGCATGTTGATGAATGAACAGCCAACCCCACCACCCCTCCTATCCAGTTCGGGTGGCCCTACGATCATAGTCCACACAGCTAGCTAATACATGATGGACCGCTCAGGTTTAAGTCAAACAGACGGCTCGAAGGCAAGGTGGTTCCCCCCCTCAAAACGCTTCACTCCGCCCTCACAACTGATCGCCACTGACTGCTTCATGCTTCACTTGGCCGGACAGTGCACGCCCACACTGATGATCTCAAGCAATCAGCAAAAAACGTGTTCCTCGCCGACCGTTTGGTCATGAATCTGACTGTGAACGCGCATGTCTATATGATGTGATGTGACGTGATGTGTATGTGTGTGTGTGTGTGTGTGTGTGCGTGTGTGTGTGTGTGTCAGTGGTTCCTGACTTCTACTGACCCTTCTGCCCCGGTCCCTCTGCCCACAAAGCAGGCAACACTCAGCGGGGAAGAATCTCGCCAGATGCTCGGGGTGCAGGAAGGCAGCCGCAGCAACTGAAACGTCAGCCAAATGTCTCTGCCCCACTGAGCTAGAAGCTCTGCCTTCACTCTCACGGGGATGTCTTTGCCCCCAGTGCTCTGCCCTCACTCTCACGGGGATGTCTTTGCCCCCAGTGCTCGGCCCTCACTCTCACGGGGATGTCTTTGCCCCCAGTGCTCGGCCCTCACTCTCACGGGGATGTCTTTGCCCCCAGTGCTCGGCCCTCACTCTCACGGGGATGTCTTTGCCCCCAGTGCTCGGCCCTCACTCTCACGGGGATGTCTTTGCCCCCGGTGCTCTGCCATCATCCCTGTTCTGTTGGGAACAAGTCTGTACATAGCGTCAGTTTGCAGCGTGCCTTCAACATTTTTGGTCCTTATCGAGAGGTTTACCCGTATCGCAGTGGTTTAGCAATGGAAGTCAAACTGGAGTATTTCACTCTTCGCCTAATCCAAGCCGTCTTGGGCTTTCTCATCATGCGTTAGGTAAAATAAACAGTCGTCTAGAAAAAGGGCTACTTAGACTCACACGGAGAGGTTCTTTTCTTCCGCGTCGCTAGGCACAAGTCATCCCACTCAGTCGTTTCACTGGCAATAATAATAATGGGTATTTAGAGCGCCTAACCCGTACTAAGCGCTTCCAAATTCTTCAAACATACATAATCATATTGACAATAACAATTCAAAGGCACAATTAACACACACACACGCACGCACACACGCACGCACGCACGCACGCACACACACACACACACACACACACACACACACACACACACACACCACCACGCACACACGCACGCACGCACGCACGCGCGCGCACAAGCACGAGGTTATACTGAGGTTAAGACAGTAAGACTTCAAAAGCACGGCCTATTTGGCGCTGCTGTATAGTGATTCATAATTATATTTATTGCATATTTGTGTGGACTAATTGGACTTAACTGTGCTTTGAAGTTGTGAGTACTTCAGGCGGGACTGATAATGCCGATTCTTTGCGATTTTCGGCGTTTGGATTCCTTCCTTGGCCCTATGAGCGGTGTTTGGTCACTGGGCGCTGTGTCAGTTTGTTTCAGCCTAACCTACGCTACTGACAGGGCCGGCAACGCCAGCTACGTGTGCTTAGTTTCATTCTGTCGTTTCTACACAACGCTTCCATTCACAACGTTTCTCCGGCGACTTGAAGTTTCTCACTTTATGCTTCACGCGTGGACAAAAACCAGGAGCGGACCGCCAGCTTCTGACATGTCGCCGTGTTGTGGTGTCAATGAACTAAACCGGGTCAGACTGGTCACGTGGCCCGATTGCCGCTGGAAATTTCCACTGCTCTCTGAGTGGTGATCGACCTGACAAAGAAAAATAAAACCAACCATAAAGTGTGTACCCGTGGGTTCTGTCTCGTATAGCGTCTCTGTAACCGACACCTTAGTTCGAGGGCGTTTAGGTCCCATCCTGAGACTGTCCTGTCACTGAGATTCGCTGTGTGTGTGTGTGTGTGTGTGTGTGTTGGGGGGGGGGGGGGGGGGGGGGCGAAATTCAGTAATGACCTGAATATGTTTCGTACATTAGATAAAAACTGCCGTTGAATTAGCATTGCTACTTCAGTGAAAATTGTTTGAATGTGGATGAAGTAAACCGGAGGTTTAATTATGCTAAAAAGAAACCACCGAGATATATAGTGCCCTTCCAGTTAGACGTGTCAGTAGTTTTAGCCCCCCCCCCCCCCCCTCCTCCCCCCCCCCCCCCCAAGTCTGACCATTATGTTCCAGAATATTGTTTTTGCAATGTCCACTAACAAGAACAAAGTAACTGATATTGTATGCGTAATTTAAGTGTCATTGTTTTGTTATACGAACAACGTGTAGATTATCAGTGCCAAGCACAGTGACATGAGGCTGCAGTCAGCATCAAGCCCGTCCGACTTAAGAAATCTACATGTTCGTTTATTTATTAATTCATTTACCAAAATACACACATAACTCAGTCTAATAATTATTAGCAACAGTAGCAACATGTTCAGGATCCGACATTCGTATTCTACTTCAAGAGTGAACAATAATACGCTTTCCAAATCAGTTTATTCAATCTATTCGACACAATTAAAATTTGTGTTGCGTGTCACATTGCCAAGGGGTTGCTTACAGCCGAACACGACACGCCCTCGTTGAGGCGGTATCGAATGGCTTGGTGATCCCCCCCCCCCCCCCCCCCCCCCCCCCCCCCCCCCACCACCACCACCGCGCCCTCCGCTTCCTAGCCAAGCCCACCGCGACATAAAGAAAACCTTCAGTCTTTTGCACAAAGGTGGCAGGCCAGATAGTAGTTTTATAATAAAGCGCTTCGCCTCCGGTTCACCGCGCTGCAAAGCACTTCTTTCTAAATGATTCTCGCTCTGTCAGTATTCCCGCAGTTCTGTAGGTTGTGTGACGCTGAGCAGCGGTGCACTGAGTTAGAGTAGGTTGGGCAAACCAGAGACACTGGGCAAACTAGGCGGTGTGAAGCATGGACCTAGATATACATATATATATAGGTCCATGGTGTGAAGTGTGCCGTGTTTAGCCCTGACTATCAGTGAAGCAGCGGAAACGGAAAGGGTTCGGTGTTGAAAGTGCCGACCCCGGGCCAAAGTAGCGCTGGTCCGGGGCGCAGGCGCCTTGAGGACTCGGTTCTGACCGCGGCGACTGACAGCCGCGAACACTTTGTCTTAAAGGGGCACCGAAGCGAAGAGGCTTCACCGGCTCTATGGAGAGGAATTAAACTGAAATAAATATCCACACAGCTGTTTTTCAGTATGGTAAAAGTCGACGTTTGAAGGTCGCAAAAACACGACCGTGAGTGCTGCCATTTTGTGCCCAGCAGTCTGTGTCAGTGACGTCATAGACAAGGCCGGCATGTATGGCCAAAATATTAAACATGTCACGAGCTAAGCTTTTTTCTTCTAATGCTCTTCTTTTTAAAAGAGCCATCCAGCATGGCTGTGCCCCGGGGAGCTCATTTTCAAAGCAAAGAACTATTTCCTTTGTATATATATTGATACAGCAAACAAACGGAGCCTGCAGATGAAAATCTCTTCATATTTTCTACTTTTTCAGGCCAACTTGCGCCTTCGGTTTGATTCTCGTAATATAGAGTCTTTGTGAAATTAGTTTGATGAAAGCAAAGGCACTGCCCTGCGGAAGTGTCTTTGGTGAAAGTAAATGTGAGCTGTGAGTAAGTGATAAGTGTACGTGTTTGGTGAAAGCAAATGTGAGATGTGAGTAAGTGAAGAGTGTGCGTGTTTGATGAAAGTAAATGTGAGATGTAAGTAAGTGACAAGTGTGTGCGTTTGATGAAAGTAAATGTGAGATGTGAGTAAATGATAAGTGTACGTGTTTGGTAAAAGCAAATGTGAGATGAGAGTAAGTGACAAGTGCACGTGTTTGATGAAAGTAAATGTGAGCTGTGAGTAAGTGATAAGTGTACGTGTTTGGCGAAAGCAAATGTTAGATGTGAGTAGGTGACAAGCGCATGTGTTTACTGAAAGTTGACGTGTTTGGTGAAAGTAAATGTGAGATGCGAGTAAGTTACAATTTAAAAATAAATAAATAATGTGCATGTTTTGGTAAATGTGAGATGCGAGTAAGTTACAATTTAAAAATAAATAAATAATGTGCATGTTTTGGTGAACGTAAATGTGAGATGTGAGTAAGTGGCAAGTGTGCGTGTTTGATGAAAGTAACTGTGAAATGTGATAAGTGTAAGTGTTTGGTGAAAGTAAATGTGAGATGTGAGTAAGTGATAAGTGTACGTGTTTGGTGAAAGTAAATGTGAGATGTGAGTAAGTCACAAGTGTGCGTGTTTGGTGAAAGTAAATGTGAGATTTGAGTAAGTAAAAGTAAATGTGAGATGTAAGTAAGTGACAAGTGTGCGCGTTTGGCGAAAGTAAATGTGAGATGTGAGTAAGTGACAAGTGTGCGTGTTTGGTGAAAGTAAATGTGAGATGTGAGTAAGTGACAAGTGTGCGTGTTTGAGTGGAGTGACTGCCCGTATTGGCCACGCCCATCAGCTGACTGTTTGATTATGCCCATCAGCTGACTGTTTGATTATGCCCATCACTTGACTGATTATGCCCATCAGCTGACTGATTATGCCCATCATTTGACTGATTATGCCCATCAGCTGACTGTTTCATTATGCCCATCAGCTGACTGTTTGATTATGCCCATCATCTGACTGATTATGCCCATCAATTGACTGCTTAATTATACCCATCGGCAGTTGACTGTTTGATTAAAGTTCTACTAGTATTGCTTATCTGTGTGTTCTTCAAAGACCGTTAGGCCTTGCCGTGTATCGATTGTTCTGTTGTATATTTTACTATTATATTACATTTTGCAGCTTTT
>JABMCL010000211.1:160000-365000 GCA_018857735.1 Alviniconcha marisindica | reverse complement strand
ACACACAGACACACAGAGAGAGAGAGAGCAACTACGCCAGCACAGCGGTGTAGATTGACATCATCAATCAGCCAGCTATAGTGAAGCGGACCATAGCGTCATCCTGTTAGTGTTATCGTTTGTTCATCTGATAAGCAGCTATTTTTGTACTCTCCAGTCTGTATCAGTGGCTGTCTATCCGACACCTATCATTGATGACGTTGGGTATTGGCCTCATGGTTTCAAGGCAGATTGTGATTCTGCTGATTGAAATGTGTAGGCCTTGTCAGCTGTCCGGACTCGGTCGTTGCGCATAAGATTCAGTTCGCCCAGCGTTCAGTCTAGGTGTTCTGCTCTGCTTCGTCCGGGTTTTGTTTGGGTCCTTGATTTTCCTTATGTTTGCAGTTCAATGAAATACCAAAAAGGGTGAACACCCCTCCACACACACACACACACACACACACACACACGCAACACGCCACACACACACACACACACACACACACACACACACACACACACACACCCTCCACACACACACACACACACACACACACACACACACACACACACACACACACACACACACACACACTGCGCTGCGCGCGCCCCCCCTAGCAGCACACACACACAGTATCTATCCAGGGGCGGCGCGGGCGTGTGTGTGGTGTGTGTGTGTGTGTGTGTGAGAGAGAGAGAGACAGAGAGAGTAACCAGGGGAAACAATATATGAATATCAAGCGCAACTGTAAAACGTCAAAATGAATAATTTTAACAACTTCGTCAAACCAGTCGTAATTTCTCAGACTACAGCTTTGACTTAAGTTTTTAATGCTTTAGTTGCTGTTGCTGTTGTTGTTGTTCTGTTTCTAATGTTGTCAATGTTGTCAGTTACACTGTATTAAACTAAATATTTTAACGATGGCGTCAAAATGTTTGATTTTTCAGGCAGAAGAAAAACACTCAAAGGTACATGAAGCCTGTTTCGTTTCGTGTCAATGTATTGTTTTAGAATTCAGTGGTTATATGAGAAGAAACGACGCGCCTCGTTGCTGGTGTTTTTTTATGGGTTTGAGTGGGCGTGGTTATTCTCGTAGTTTCGAGCGCTGTTGCCACGCCCGTTTTGATTGGACAAGACACAGATGTCACTCGCTGATGTTACACGCCGATCGCCTCATTTTGTGACGTCAGGTTGGCAGGTGAAGATAGTGGGAGATAACTAGTATCGCATTAGTAATTGATAGCTGTCGGTATCGCATTAGTAATTGATAGCTGCCTTCGTTAAACTGGCCGTCCGATCTGCTTACCTATCCGTCCTGTCTTCCATATCATATGTTTGAATCCTACTTACCAACCTGCCTGTCATTCTGCCCATAGTCTTGCCTATGTACTTTCTGTCGGTCCGTCCTGCCGTCTTTATTTGTCCATCCTACCTGTGTGTGTGTGTGTGTGTGTGTGTGTGTGTGTGTGTGTGTGTGTGTTGTGTGTGTGTGTGTGTGTGTGTGTTGTGTGTTGTGTGTTGTGTGTGTGTGTTGTGTGTGTGTGTGTGTGGTGTGTGTGTGTGTGTGTGTGTGTGTGTTGTGTGTTGTGTGTTGTGTGTGTGTGTGTTGTGTGTGTGTGTGTGTGTGTGTGTGTGTGTGTGTGTGTGGTGTGTGTGTGTGTTGTGTGTGTGTGTGTGTGTGTGTGTGTGTGTGTGTGTGTGTCGCCTCCCTACGCTCATACACATTCACACAAATTATTTTGTGCCTATTCACAGTCGGTAAGCTAAATTTATAACATACTCCTACATCTTTGTTTCCAAATGATTCTTGATCCTATCATGGCGCTCACTAAACAGTATTTTGCAATGCGCTTGTCTCTGCTTGTGGAGATGCCTATTAACCTCAACCCACTTACGAATCTGCAATGTACACTGCACAGTGAACCAACAATTAACACAATCATTTTAGTCATAGTCTTTCTCGGTTATTGTCTTGCACAATGGAAGGTATCGGTTAAATTGACTTTGGTAACCGTCGCGCACAATTACATACATACAGGCACACACATAATAACAGACTATTACATGTACTGTGTACTGATATACAAATTAAAAAGTTACAATGTCGGCACGATTTATCGTTCTTGTGAGTGACCAAAAGCGCAGACATCGCTGTGTGTTGTCATTCTCTGAGACAAACGTGCCGCTGCAACAGGTCACGACTCCCTTCCCCATAAATCTGATAGCTGTCAGTCTGCCAGTCCGCTCTTTTCAAGTTCGCCTCTCTTTTAAGAACAAGTATGGTTTGGGTACGTCTGTAGAATTCCTGACGTAGGTAACCTACTGTGGGTGCGGAAACGCTATGCCGTTTGCTGTTAACGTCAAGGACTTGTACATCTTGTACATCTCGTTCTCAAACACCTCGAACAGGTGAGAGTTACCATAGGCGTCTCAGGTCTTTGTTGTATTTGTGTTTCGAGGGCTAACTAAACTCCCTTGTGTGTTGAAAGCAATGAAACTATCAACCCTTTTATCATTAAAGTTTCATTAATTGTGAGGAACAAAGTCACAAGACAGTCTCCACACTGAGACCACAACGTTTGAAGAGAAAGGGGAGCCGAAGCGGATTCGAACAGAGGTCCTTCTGCTTACCGCTAGGCCAAACCGGCTCATACATTCAAAATGAGTGACTCGCTTTTTATAGCGCGTTTCTGAATATTCACCCAAGTGCTGTATTTTAGCGTTGTTTGGTTGTTACATGGTTGATGCCACGTGAAACTGCTGCCGTCTCGGCGTGTTATGTGTATACCCAAAGATGGAATAGCGTGGCTTACTATCTTTGGTACACCATACAACCATGCACCATGTCACGTCATTTTATGCAAAGCTATATACATTGGGTGCGTACGTGTTTAGCTGTAACCTGCCGTCTGCACTTTTGGCAGAATGACCGGGATCTTTTACGTGGTACTGCGGTTACACGGGGGTGGAACGGATACCGAAGTAAGTGTCAGCACAGAAAGTTGACCCTGATGAAGAAGCTTCGCTCGCCGCTTCTGCCTGGACTCGAACCCGAGACCTTTTGATCCCGAGTCCAGCGCTCTAACAACTGAGCTATCCCCGCTCCCATGTCAGCATTAGTTTCGCTGAGCTGTAGTAAACTGTTGTGCCAACAGTCCCATGTCAGCATTAGTTCGCTGAGCTGTAGTAAACTTCATGACATGAGATGCCCGAAGTCGGAGTGCCGCTGCCAGAGTGGCGGGTACCACCGCACTGTCCTTGTGTGTATGACAGTATCTACACTGAGGGGAAACGGTTGCACACGCTACCCTCTCGCCCAGCTTTGTGACATCGAGATCCAAACACATGAAAGGTTCAAAATAGCACTGTGTATTAGGACAAAACACAACATGCGAATTTATCAAGCTACAAAACGACACTTAAACAACAATTAAACGGTGAAAAACGATGAAAAATGAGATGGAGAGCTAATCCACTTGTTTCAGATTCTTGTGATATCATCATTGTGATAAGCCAAGGTTTTAGCTGAGGAAAGCTGACAAACAAACAAGCAAGCGCCGTGCTTTCCATCAGTCAGCGCAGCCACGCGGTGGTCAGCTTGTGGGCCGTAGACGATGGGAGGCGGGGCCTATGGCCCTGCACTGGCCTTGTTGTCCACCTACGTCAACGTACGCTTTCTTGGCTTTATGTGAGCGTGTCAAAAGAGAGTCATCGGTCTTCCGGCTTTTGAAGGGTCCACAGTCCAGAGCTGCTCCTACCCCCTTCCGCGACACCTGACTGTCATAAAAGGCAAAGGATGACGAGGGTGGTGGCCGCTTACTGTCAACATTCCATCCGGCATGGCAAGGAGTGGCGGCTTCACTCATGCGTGGTGTCTTGCACCTTTCCTTGTTACACATCCTCGCACTGTCTCGGCTTGATTTAGCGGGTCATCTGTCTGTCTGTCCCTCTGCATCCAACTCCCCACCCAATATCTCTATTTGCCATCAACTCTCTCTCCAAACATATCAAACAATATGAACTCATTAATATTTAAAGCTGTCCAAGACTTCATTGCCCAGTCCGGTCGTTTTGCCATGGAATGACAAACCCAGTTAAATAGTTACTGGCAACGCATAAGAGCATTCTCTCTCTCTCTCTCTCTCTCTCTCTCTCTCTCTCTCTCTCTCTCTCTCTCTCTCTCTCTCTTGATTTTTCATAGATTTTTGTTGTTGTTTTCATGTTGTATAATATAAACGTACATACCCGTTGTTGCAAAATGAATTAATTAGTCAATTATGTTTGTGAGCATTTACTATAAGCCTAGCTTATTTAATGCTCATACAATGATTTTGATTGTCCATATTTTCATGAATGTAAATAAACTTTGTTTAAACAAACTCTCTCTGTCTTTCTCTTGCTTGTATTCGTTTATGCTTCTTATATCTTCCGTTATGAATTTCTCTTAATAGTAGCACTGTAGCAACGCCAGCATGTCAGTCGGAATGTGTGTTCAATATTGGCCTCTGTGAAATAAAGTTCAATCTCTCTCTTTGTCTCTCTATCTGTCGAGGGAGGGTTTTTAAAGAAAGAATCGTTGCCAAATTCGGATTCTCAACAGATTGTGCTTTAATTTCTGCGTCCGCAGTACTCCACCGCAGGGAAGAACACGAACATTTATTTGTAATCAAATTCGTGGGGTTGTGAAACACAAATATAAAGTATTTATAACATTCCCGGCAAAAGTTTAAATATTGCATTTTATTTTATTTTAATTCAGGAGAGGTGTTCAGTGGTGGTGGCGGGGTGCCAAGAGAACGAGTCTTGCAGCTTTGAATTTTCCGGAGAGGATGGATGACAGAATTAGGTGCACCCGCAAGGAAGATGCTGATGTGAATCTTTGATGTGAACTCAACTTGACCCTAGCTTCACTGAGCCAATTGCCGGTCAGTAAAGGCGCAGACGAGAACGGGTCAACCATTCACCAAAAGACGTACTCTATGTACCCGGGGTTATTACTGCGCTAGCCACCCTAGTTTAATCAACTGGAATAAAGCATTACAGAGTTTAATAAATGCACATATACACTCATGTATGTGTATGTATATATGCGTGTCTGCGTCAGTGTTTGACAGACAGATCACTGCTTTAACGCGCAATCACTACCATGTCGAGAAAGGAGAGCCGAAGCAGATTCGAACCAAGGCCCCTCTGCTTATCAGCCTAACGCCTTACCACTAGGCCAAACCGGCTCACCGGTTTTTCGCACAAATGACGAGGGTCTTTCGATTTTGCCTCCGTTTGTAAATCTTTCTGGTGAAAAAAAGAAGAAGAAAAAAAGAAGAAGCCAAAAGCGGTAAAGAACAAGGAAAGTGTACCCACCAAACAAACACGGGACACGCCGGGTACAGAAAACACTACGTTTCGGCAGAAATGTCTTCGTCATGATTTTTAATGAAAAAATGGGATACTCAGGCCGTTTACAATGCAGACCCGCCACCCGCCACCGAAGGCTCGTATCCCGGGCCATTACTAAATCTGTCACACGCCAGATCAACCGCCAAGCTCACGTAGAGCCGAAATACAAGTCATCACACCACAAAGAAAATCGGTTTTGACCCTTCAGTCAATGCCCACAAGACTTAATATTGGAAGAAGAAAGAAGCAAATAGAGGCGAATGAACTGGGACGGCATAAATTAAAGAGGCAGGATTGATTTTTGATTTTTGATTTTATTTTTACAGCAGGTACAGTCTCAGCGGAACAGAGCTATATTTTGACTTACTCAAAATTTAAAAGGAAACTGTTGATACCTACTGTGTGTGCGTGTGTGTGTGGAGGGGGGTAGTCAGCAGACGGAGTCTTAATTTCTGCGTCCGCGGTACCCTACTTAGGGGGGTGGCGTTGGGAGTGGTCAAGAAAATCTTTGTGTCTGAGCAAGGTGAAGCCGGAAGACATGCATTCACAAACTACTCCCAGCCAATGCACCACCGCACCGAGAACCAAGAGCCTGCATAACCATGGACCTATATATTCAAGTATATATAAGTCCTTGTGCATAACCATGCATTGCCTATGGCCGGAGAGCCAATGAACTGCAATAAGGAGACTGATTACGAGCATCCCTAAGGAGACTGACTTACGAGGAACCCGAACTAGATACGGCTAAGTTTACTACCACTGGCGGAAAGGTACACAGCAAGACGCCAAAAGCCAAAATAATAATAAAGGCCAAAACAAAGAAGCAGCCAATGAATTTTGGCTGCACCCGCCGCTGTAGTCTCACCGGCTGCCGGCTTTGACCAGCCATGGAAAAGCACCATCTTTCCGGCTTGTTGAGGCCGACTTTGTTTCACTGGCAACTTCGTGCTTTGTAACGATATGCAATTTGCCCGCGTACTATTCGGATATCGCTCGTTATGAACTCTGCCAAAACTAATTTCTGACCCGGAGACACCACGAGGCATGACGGTACCGCGGCAGCGTGCGTCACTGACAGCGAGAGCCGAGAAACTGAATAGCCACTGCTGACTTCCGTCTGCCAAAGCGAGGCGCCTGGCTGTCTGTCAGGATGACGTTTTTTCTGGAGGGCTACTTCTGCTCCCCGCTTTCCTCTTCCGGGCCCTTGTCAATGGAGTCCAGTCTGGCATCTGATAATGCTGCACACGGCTGACCTTGACTGGCGCAGCCCTACAAGTGACAATTAACGTCTCTTCAAACCTTTCTTTTTTAGACCCTGTAGGCCAGCGCGAAGCTGTGAAGTTCAGTTTTGCTCTTCGGTCCAGTGGCACTCTTCAAATTGAACAGTGTGTGGGCGGTGAACTCAGCGGTTAACGGTTTGCAGTAGCCGGATCTGCGTGATTGAAGAGGGACAAGAGGGGGGGGGGGGGGGGGGGAGACGAGACAGGATTGTTTTAACGTGCACTGCGGAAGCTATTTCAGGCCGGCGGAGAGGCTCAGTAGGCCTATGTTAATTACCAGACTTCAGTTTAGGCTTATGCCGCCGATTCAGTTAACCGCCAAGTTAACTTGTATGCGCTTAGAATAATTTCTATCCACAAGGTTTTGCGCTTTACAGATACTTTTATTATTATTATTATTATTATTATTAACCTGAGACTAGTACGAGAGCGAAGCACGAGCCACCAAAGTACATCAATGCACACGCCAGTGCAAACCCCTAGGCTCAGCCAGAAGTTCAAAACACACCACACGCCCTATTATCTGTCTATGATGGAAGAGGACTAATTAAATTGAATATCAAAACAAATAAGTCTATTGATTGTAATCTACAATGCATAAAAATGGAGAGAAAAAAATCTTTGAAGCGGCTCAGGAAGAGATACATTTAAAATGTATACGTACAAATGATCTTAGTCTCACTCTTAAACCACAAGTTAACAGGGTGTGCTTTGTCATGAAGGATATTTTCTGCAGACAGAGATGGACGGCAAGTCTCACGGCAGCTGCTTTTGTTCGGCTCCTATAATCTTGCTAACCGTGCTGTCGACTCGTGCCAGCCGAGCTGTTTTTCGCCGACATATTTCCATACGAGGTTACTATAGACTGACTCAAGGACATGGCTGCCAACTCTGAAACTCCGGAGCTGCCTCAACAAATGCAAACGCTGCTGTGCTTTCTTGTACACGTAGACTACGTTATCACTGAAAATGAGTTTCGAGTCTATAACTGTACCTAGGTACTTAAAACTAAACACTGCTTCCATGGACTGTTGATCAGTTGTTACTTGAATGAATAGTTCTTTTTCTTATCCTCTGTCAAACACGAGTTCTTTCGTCAGTGTTTGAGATATTTAGATCCAGAAAACTTTCCTTGAACCATGAGTTTAAAAGGTCTAACTGAAGAAAGTATTCTGCGAAACTGTTTTCGTCCTGGAGATGTGCAAACAAGGCCATGTCGTCAGCGAACTTCACAAGAGATAGCAAGGCACTGGTAGATACTTCTTCATTAGTGTTGTATACCACACTGAAGAAGTATCTACCAGTGCCTTGCTAACTATATGGGCGACTGAGAGAAGACATCCCTGTGGAGTACCAGCGGTATTCACAATCAGCTCATCAGATCTTGTTCCACTGAGGCTAACTCTCTGCGGCCGATCGCACAGGGACTGTTTAATCCAGAGGACAAGAGTGTGTTAGCACCTAGATCCAAAAGCCTTTCAATAAGAAAATGGGGCTGAATTGTATTAAAGGCAGATGAGAAGTCCATGAACATCACATGCCGTACGTATGATCAGTCCAGACATATCAAGGGGTCTTGCAATGAGATTTATGTGAAACAGACATGCATCAGACCACAAGATTGGGAACAACAAAATATGCAGTTGAGTGACCCGGAATGGCCAAACGGGGAAAAGAAATCAGTCAATTCTTGGTACCCAACACATGCGAAACATACCAAAGCTTTTATATTGACCTACTGAAGGTTGACTAGTGGCCGGAACCTCACATCTGGATTTCTAGCAGAGAGCATCTTAGTTTCTGCGCCAGCGGAATTCTGACAGACTGAGGACTGCACTGACTGTGGAGACAACACAGACTGGCGCTGGCTTGTACTGTAAGAAGTGGGTAACTTAAACTGATGATCCAAAGCCTAGTCATGGCTACGAACTGAAGAGCTAGGAGGGATGGGTTAGAAACCCCTGCAGTATGGCCACGTTTTGACAAAACCTGCCAGTTCCACCGACATAGAATAATAGTATATTATTATATTCAATGTTTATGGTCATTTCAGACAGAGAAGACAGTTCAGTTCTGGAACTGTCGCCGCCGCCGAGAGGGGGAGGTCACCGCTGTATGGCCAGTTTAGTTTGTTTTTTTAAAGCTGTATTTGGGAGACAGATTTTAAGTTTCTTCTTCTTCTCTCTGTCCTGAGGTGACCCTGTGTGGTTAACAGGACATTAAAATCCAATTACTACTACTACTATATATTATACTACTAAGGGGCGTATGTATAGGAGTGTGCATGTGCGTGTGGTTCATGATTTGAAGTATGTTCTTCGTTGTGTGATCGAACGACAGCTTTAATTTCCCACTGGGATTAATAAAGTATATTGTTAGTGTTGTTATTGTTATTACTTCTTCCGTGTACAGTGCCGGATTTACTGGGAACGTTGTGTGTGTGTGTGTGTGTTGTGTGTGTGTGTGTGTGTGTGTGTGTGTGTTCGCAACGGTGGAGTTAACATTACGGTCGAAGGGAAATAATCCATACTTTCGGTTTCGGTTTCGGTGCAAAACCAGGAAGTCGTGATGAGTCGACCGCGAAGATGGCGGACAGGGGCAAGAAATCCAGAGGGTATTATTTTATTATTTTATATTCATATCATATCATTACCATAAATCTTACGGCTCTTATGTTATGATTGATAAACTGTAGGGTCAGTTTCTCGATTATCGGAAATTAGTTTAACAGATCTTCACTAGAACTAACTGTTCTAGTGAGCCGAACTAAAGACGGATTTTTCACCCGAACTAAAAAAAGTAAAATCTCAGACTAAAATTGTAAAATCTCTAATTTCTATGCAGTGGCAACAGTCACACTGGATCACAGCAAACAGTGTAATTTAAACACTGTGCTAATTTAAGCCTTTTTTTCATTTTTTAGCGCGATGGTCAAGGCACTGCGTCGTAAATCGCTCGTGAATCAACTCCGCTAGGCTAGAGCCCCAGCACTTAGTTTGACTAAGTTTAGTTTTAGGGGCCACTTACCAAAAACGGAGAAGTAAATAAAACGAAAAACTATTGTTAATTCTAATCCCGAATACGCCTTCGGTGTCAGAGGACTTAAACAAAAACGATCGGCCGCTTGAGGTCGCCCCTTGGGTGACAGTAATTCACTAATTGCCTCAAACGTGTTTCGCGAGTAATGCCCATTACTTCAGGGGATGAACCACAACATGGACTATTGTAGAAGCATGAAGTTGGCAACAAGCAAAAATATGCGGAGATTGCACCCTAAGCAAAGCGCTGATAAGTGATATGATCAGAAGTTGCTTGTTACCAGGTATGAATGCCATTTAATTGGCAGAAACTCATTATTATTATCCAGTAACTGAATTCTTCACAATGACAATTGCTTAAGGTGTTTTGTGAATGTTTCAATCAGAAAGTAGCCTTTTTAGACCTGTCTAGATCAGCCTTAAAACTCCACCCCATGTCATATGACATTCTCCCCTCTCTACACCTTTCTTTTGCCCAAACTGAAATTAAGATAAATCAGTAAGTCACCACCATTTTTGTTTTGCTTATTACTTTTGCTGGAGTGGTAGATCAGAGCAAATGAATCTCCATTTTTTTTCTCAAACAAACATTACAAAGATATTCTAGTCTTACTCTTAGAAACCTTTTCAATCAGATAAAAGCATTCTTTCCAACCATTCTTTTCTTCATCATGTTTTCAGTTCAAATGTTTCTCTGGACTTTTTTGCAGAGACATTCGGTACTGAAAAGTATTTTTGATCCTTTTGACAATCCTGCTTGTTGTGACAATTTTTTTAGCAGCACAGACCATTTTCTGCTTTTAAGCTTGAAAACAATGATGCTTCTGCAGTTTAGAACCCTACATCAAACACAGCCAGCTGGCCGGCAAGCGGCATCCCTGTTCAAGTAAAGGAGAGAATTGTATGTTTTGCACAGTGCATGACATCATTGCATCAGACTTTCAGAGCTAGTTGTGGTGAACTTTTTTGTTGGGGAAAACATTTGATTCATTTTCATCTCTGGAGTTGGTCTCATGGGAAGTGGGTTGTGCATGTTAGTTTTGTTACATTGGTTGGAGTTTGGCGGCTGCAGGCCAAACAGGCCTAGGTAGTTGGACTTGGTGCAGGCCTATCTGGAGACCTAAAAACCAACTTAAAAGTTCATTTTTACTGTGATTCGTGCTATCACTCTCTGTCCATGCATCACACACTGTTGTGTAGTGAATGGTAAGCCCTTCAACAGCTGAATTCTGAAGACAGAACACACATACTGACACTGCATCACAGCATGCACACCACATCTGTCAGCACAAAGACATGCACACAGAAAACCAATCAAATGTTTCCCCAACAGAAAGTTTAGTGAATAACTATTGCAGCAGAGTTTTCCACACTGGCACCCAAGAGCAACTAGTTGGGCAAGTTGATGGAGTAGTGCCATGATCACCAAGCTAAAAATAGTACAGTTGCTGAGTTTATTCATTTATGTCTGCTGCTGAATCTCTCACCTCGGTATCTTTCAAGTGGAAACTTGGTCATCTTTCTTTCGACAGTTATTGACTAATGTATGGAAGTTAATGGCTACAGCAGTGGCAGTCAGGGTTTTGCTCCAGGGACCACTACAGTATCAGGTTATCTAGCCACATACCTGAAAGCTAGTGACATTTTTTAAACTTTGTTTTTACTCTCTCTAGCCTGTGAGTGTGACAGTGCAAACACCAAGTTGAATAATTGTCAGCAGTGACAGCTTGACCTACTCATTTGAATTAAGTAAGTAGCTTGGTGTTTTATGCTGAGTCAACCAGACTATTTGAAGATCTATGTTATCATGAGAAATGTCTGTAGAGATTACGTTCACTTTGTTTAAACTTTGAGCGCCATGTATTTTTCACATTTTGCGTGGGCTTGTTTTTCAACTGATGCATTAATGGAGGGAAAAATAATTATGTTCCCAATGTTTGTCAGAAAACTTTATGATTATGAATGAGTAAAGTGTTCCTGCTAACATCAAATGGCATGCTATTGCAATTGTTTGTAACTCTGATCCTAACAGATCTGTACCTGATAGCAACAGTGAAAGACATCCTTCTGCTCCACAAGTGGACAGTGGCCATGGACGCCCACCAGCTAATGTGAAGTTGGTGTCCAGCAGCGGAAGGTCTTTGGTCAACGTAAACATTCACAGTATCCATGGTAGCGTGACGGTGGGGAACCACAACACAATCACCTACCATCGCCCCCCAGGCAGTGGTCAACAACATGTGCCTGGAGCAGTCAATTACTCTGAGGGATGGGACTCTGACTCTGATTCTATTACTAGTAGTTCTGATGATTCAGAGGCTGAACGATTTTTTGCCGCACAAGGTTTCCAGAAACCTTCCAAAAGAATGTTTCGTGACAGCATGCAAACCATCAAAAATATGAAGAAGGCAGACTTTTCCTTGGTGAATGCTGACTTTGTGCATACCCTAATTATAGATCCCAGCAAACCCAGTCAGCAACCAGCTGCATATGACAGGAATGGACGACCTGTACCTCAAACTACAGGCCTTGCTGGGAGTCCTTCTGTAAATGCGACCACTGGGTTCAGAGCAACACCATCACAGCATCCCACACAGCCTGAACCAAAGCAAGCATCTGCAGCCTGCCTTGTCACCAAGTATGACCAGCAGACACAAAGGTTCAACACTATGAGGAGAGAGATTCGTCAGCCTCAAAAGACTGTTGATGAAGACCTGATCCAGAAGCTCTCACCCCATTTTGGTCAAGGGTGGCGCAGAGTGTTTCGTCATCTAAACATCCCTGATTCAGATATTGACTTGACATTTCAGAACCAAGGTGAGGTAAAGGAGACGGTCCAGAAGCTGTTGGTGGAATGGAGACGGCAGTGTGACACACCCAACATAATAACACTGGCTGAAGCACTGGTCAGATCAGAACAGTATCCAGCCCTTGAAATCTTGAAGAATTGCTCATAGGAAACAGGTCCTTGTGAACTTAACCAGTCTCTGACAAGAGATGTGTCGGAACAAATATGTGAAGACATTTTTGTGCAGGTTCTTCAGAAAGGTCTATCTAGAATGAGGTCTAAGATCATATGATATCAGTTTTGTGACATGTGAACAAAATGATACAAAACAATACAAAAACAAAAACAGAAGGCAAAATATAGTGCTCTATCAGTATCACTATCACTCTCCAACCCCATTCACACACACACATACAGCAGTAAACCCATTGACTAGGCACTGTATTCATGAATAAGAACTGTTTGAACTGTTCTACACACCACAAGTGCAGCCTTTCAGATGTTTCCTGGTTTGTTTGCTTTCAGATTTTGTTTTAGAATTATTATTTTTCTCGTTTTGGCAGAGAGTAAAAATTTATATTTGAATGATCTGCATACAAAATTTCAAAGCTACCAGAAAACAAGGGTATGTGTGTGTGTGTGTGTGTGTGTGTGTGTGTGTGTGTGTGTGTGTGATTGTGAATGAGTTACTGTTTTAGCATGTGTGCAAGTGAATGTGTGTGTGTGAATTGTGTAGCTGTAACAGTACAATCTGTGATCATGTAAATTATAGCAAATGTTATATATATATATATATATGTCTCTAAAGAAATAAAATGGTACATAATGTCAGGCATCCATGGCATGACTCTGTGGCTGTGTGTGTGTGTATAACTCTTGCACTAACGTTTTAATTTATGTAAAAAAAAAAAATTTAAAAAAAATGAATTTTCACAAAATGGTTACCATAATGGTTACTATTACCTTATTAGAACTTAAATCACCCTCTACTTTTCTGTCCATTTTTAAATATGTAATATACATGAGCATGTAATATGATCATTGGTCTGTTAAAAAAAATTTTTTTAATTAAATGGCACGAATCGGCTATTTACAGTTTCACCATAAAATAAATGCTGTCAAGCCACTGGTAAAATCTG
Organism: Alviniconcha marisindica; assembly: GCA_018857735.1. NCBI lineage: Eukaryota > Metazoa > Mollusca > Gastropoda > Provannidae > Alviniconcha > Alviniconcha marisindica. The sequence goes on along the minus strand of JABMCL010000211.1, from coordinate 351,375 downwards.
TCTTTACACTGAATGTCTGGAATCAAGATTGGTATATAATCTAATTTTGGAATGGCACCATAACTACTTCGTATATCATCTATACTGGTGCAAAAAACTGTGTATCTTGTGAGCGACACTGTGTCTTGATGGTGACCTAGTCAATGTCTTTTTTCATTTTGGGATCAGCATCACACCATCAGCAGTAGCATAATTTATATATTCAGGAAAACAGGGTTTCAAACAGCCTCCCACCCTGCCTCCCCCCTCCCCCCACCTGCCCAAACTGTGCATATTCACACACTATGACCTCAAATTCATCCTAAAACTTTCACTCTGTACATGGAAATTACACTCTAAATCTGAACTAATGAGTGAAAATACCCCTTAAAACTATGTCTACTGGGTGATGGCAACCGCCACTGATGTTTCACCAAGATGATTAAACAATGCAACATAACCAATGCAGCACATTCATGAAGCTGCATTGGAACAAACGGTGAGCTCACATGCAGCATCAAATGTTATGAATCAGTGCCTAAAATGTCTTCTCAATATTCATTGGCTGTTGCCTTTCACTTTATCCAGTTACACGAGCTGTAAAGTGTAAGTGAATGTAAATATTGTATACATGTGTGTTTATCACAATGTCACTGAAGATTTTTGCCAATTCATAAGCAAACCCAAAGCAAAAGCACGCTAAGATTCAGTCCACGTGTTTACTCAACCAGCAAACCCAACTTAAGTAGGCATACAGCAAAAAATAAGACTTGTAGTTCATAGCATATTAGGAATGCATGGCTAAGTGAGTTTGACTTGCCTATTCTACAAGGACAGCCAAACAACAAAATGCCATTTACACTTTATAGAAGTGACCTTCAGTTATGCCCCAACAATTAAGCTTACAAAACACATTTGCACTGGGTTGAGAGAACTTCCAGCATGCAGCACTGACAAGAGGTGAAACCGGTAGTGCTGTACCATCATACATTCATAGCAGCACTGAGGTCATAATTTTTTTTTATCTGAAGAAAGCTGAGATTTCTGTAATAGCACTTTGCTCCCATGATTCCTGTAACAATGCTTTAATCTTGGCGCATGATTTTCCACATTCCGAACTTAATGGTCTGATTCACGTAAAAGTACCCACAGAAACATTGGGAGCCCTAACACACATTTCCTAATTTTGTTAACTTCAAATGCTTCTGTCTTGATTGCAGATTCCCCCCCCCCCCCCCCCCCCCCCACTCACTGTGTGTGCTATTGTTTGCCATAAAAATAATAACAGAAAGAAAAAAGAAAAAAAGGAAACCCTTTAGAATTCTTCGATGAAGGTAAAAATACCCTTTTACAAGACAAGGGTGAGTTCACCCCTTGAATGTGAAAAATGGGGTGCCCTGGAATAGGGATTTCAATCATCAAAGTCACTGTTAATAAAGTGGTATTAATCATTCTTTCAATCTTTGTCATAAAGATTCTTGAAATTCTTAATATTTTGTACACATTTAACATCTTTCAATCTCAGTCAGTGTTCCAATCGGGTGCAACTCGGTAACTGAATTAAAATGTCCAAATGTTAGGATATATATATGTTTTCTCTCGTCATGTGATACATAAATATGATAAGGTGATCAGATTTACTTAGACATAAAGCCCTTATCTGGTCTTTGCCAGCTTAAGCTATTCTATCCTAACTTTTAACACTGAGGTCACTGCGTGGGAGGGCAAAACTCAGTGAAATTGCCAAATGGAGTCCAGCCTGCTCTTACAAGCCTGCAGGGAGTGGGCGTCAACAACCTCAGGCAACGAGTTCCAGCTGTCCATGACTGAAGGGGAAAAAATGGTGATGCAGGCTGGTACAACATCAAAGTATTTTGAGCTTGTATTTGTGTCCTCTTGTTAGTTTCAATATCCATTTTCAACTGACTGTTGTCGCCGTTGTCACGTGACGTAGTAGTGAAAGTATCAATCGTGTAAACATTAATATTACTGAAGATCTTGTAAGGAATGTACTGGGCGAATGAATGTGATGAAATGAAATGGAATAAATTATAATATAAATTATGATATTAACTTATTAACTTTTTTCTTCTTCTCTTTTTCAAAGAGCTTATTCCCGACTGTTCACTGACACCGTAGCGTAAACAGAAGAGAAAAATCCCTGCAGTTTTCTTTTCAGGTCTCCCAGAGTCTAAAAGATTGGGAAGCTCACAATGAACACTTGCTCTAAGCATGGGCTCTAATGCGATCTGGTCCGTGCTCTGCTCAAAGATCGTAGGCTGCGTAGCTTACGATCTTTGCCTTGCTGTTGTTTTCTTTAGCAAGATCGCTCAGGCCTAGCCGGGAATTAGAATCGCTTCCGGTTCAATGCGCATTGGCTAGGTGCTTGGGCGGTTTGAGAATAAATAATTTAAAGAAAATAGTTTTGAAAATAGTGTTCAGATTTTATGATGCTACAAACATGTGATCAGTTCTATACCCTACATTGGTTGCTGCATTGCCTTTGAACATTCCAAAAAAATTGCACTACATTTTAATGTGTCATATGACGACAAAGATCTCAAACCATATGAAGATCTTCTCAAATTGTTCACGAAAAGCTAAATTGCTAACCTTCCGCTGAGCTTTCCCGGTCACAAGAGGTGACTTGTAGACTAGTAAGATACACATCAGCATGGAAGGGTTAATCCCTGTAATAAATAAACTTCAGGATGTCTTCAATACAGTTGGATCAGAGGCTATCCATCTGCCCCAGATCGTCGTTATGGGAAATCAGGTGAGGCCTCGCGCATGGTCAGAGTGTTTGGAAACAAAACAACCGAGAACCTTGCTGGGTACCGCTACCACTGACACTGTACCAGTACCACACACCATTCCCGATTCTGATGACATATCTTATCAGATGACTATGTTATTGCCTGTTAGTGTCAGCATTACTGGAAATCCTGACTTCATGAGTCTGGGATTGCCAGTATTCAGTATAACTTCGTATTACCATCGTTCCATTTGGAGTGGCCACAATCATCCCTTTTTGATCATTCTGATGAGCACTATTAAAATAATGCCTTATAAAGTTATATATATATGTATGTATGTATAGCCTACTAGTATTAATACAGATGTGTTCCCATGCCTTATGCCCTCCTATAGACCGCTGTGTATTGATTTTAATTATATTAAACAATCCAAACATAGCATGGGTTCCTGGTATGTACACATAAGTAATAAGTATACAATTCCTGCAAGACGTATTATGTTTTATAATTTTATATAATATTTTGTAGAACAAATACCCTGCCATATACTATATAGTGTTCAGCGAGCATTTGTAGAATTTGGGCAGTATGTTGATACATGAGAAGTATAGTTTGCATGAAGATTCAAGAGGACAGATATTTGTTAAACATGGTATCAACTATCATACACATAGTGTATAGCAGGACAGTCAGATGAAGGCCAATGTTTTCTTTCAATGAAAAAGATTGCTGACTGCCTGTCACTGGTAAGCATAAGCAATGTGCTAATAAAAATAATAAAAAATCATGCCAGTTTATCCTCTTTATGCAAAAAGAAATGGGGGGGGAGGGGGGGGGGGTACTTCCCAGTATTTACATACTGCCCAAATTGTTTTTGTTTTTTCTTCAGGGCACATGCTCATAAAGTCATAAACTGGCAGCTGGCATTTTTGATTAGCACACTGCTTTAAATGCTCAGTGACTGGCCATCAACAAATTTTTTCCCCCTTGAATTTGAAAGATTAAAAAAAAGCAAAAAAAAGCAGTGGCCTCCCTCTGATCTCAGTTTCTTTTTAAATTGTGTGGCTGCATTCTTTCTAAACAAACTCAGAAAGCTGGCATGTGTGCATATAAGACTTTGAACTAGCTACACTCATACAGAGTCATACGACTCATAATCATACAGGGAAAAAAGTGAATTTTCCAGAAAAAAGCAGGGCATTGGCACAACAATAACTAATACTGTAATGGTAATACTGTAATACCAACAATATCACTGTCACAGTGTCAGTAGTATTTTTTTCTGTGACGTAATTGTGAACACCCCTTCCAGGCAGCTTTGTTCTTCTGCAGACACATGGATACTCTGTATCCCCCATGTTAGAACAAAACCCTTTGGCCAGTGATGTTTCCCCATCTGTGCTCCAAGTCCAAAGCAGTTGAATTCACTCCCTTCTGACATCTGTCACAGTCAGTCCTCTCATGCCTTCAAAACTGCATTAATAACTCACATAGATACTGTAAACAATACAACAAGTGCTTTCAAATTATGTTTCTTTACTTGCCTCCTCCTCCTCCCCCCCCCCCCCCCCCCCCAGTCTTTATTACATTCCTTCTGTGCACCTGCATGTGTGTGGGTGGGTGGGTGAATAAAAACAATATTATGACTATAGAGTTATTATTTTTAAGTTTTATAATTTAAATTTTAATGTATGCATTTTTGGTGATCTTGTAATGTGCAGTGTGCTCACCCTTGTTGGTGAGATATGGCACCATAGAAATGGCCACTATTGAATTGAAGTATTATTATTATTGAATATATATATATATATATATATATATATATATATATATATATATATAATATATATTCAAGCATAAACCAGAAAACATTATTTGAGGTTGGCTTCTCTGCTGAAAAGAAGTAGATCTGGCATTTGAGTCTGAAGTGTAACAAAGCTTATTGTGATTATCAGTGTCATTATCATTACAATTTACATCATGCAACATGTGTCCTTGTGTGCAGAGTTCAGGCAAAAGCTCTGTTATTGAGGGTTTGGTAGGCCGAGATTTCCTCCCCAGAGGCACCGGTATTGTGACACGGCGTCCAACAGTTTTACAGCTTCTGCATGTCAGAAAGGATGACAGGGAGATTCGTGTACAACAGGATGGCAGTAAGTAAAATATGAGAATGATAGATTAAATTTTGTTTGTTTGTTTGTTCAGTTATCAGTAAAGTTTATAATTATATAATGCAATGCAGATCACCTAGGAATATTCTACATACACTATACAGTGACATGACAACAGTTTAAAATGCATAGCAGAATTAACATTAATGAGACATTTTGCTCTATATCATCAGTGATTTATCAGCGTGTGTGAGTGAGTGTGTGTGTCACACTCCAAGCATCGCTTTCTGGCACCTTTCCTCCAAACTCTGTCAGATTTGGTTATGCCACTGAAGGGGCACTCTTTATCTTTGCGCAGCTGTCCAGTGACGCGGTCAGCGCCCTCCAAAAGGTTTGGGTACTAATATGACTGTAGAAGCAACCTAGCACCAAAGCACGCACATAAACATGAAACGCATCCACACCGGGTTAAAAAAAAGAAAGAGTTCTGTCTCAGTTCAAACGATTGTGGTTTTATTTGTGCTGGTGTAAACTTTGTTGGCAGCTATAAATGACATGCCTTGTTTTATCTGAGTTGTTTGTAACAAACTTACTACTGTTTGAGCACCAACAAAAAAACTGCTCGTTAGCTAACAGTTTTCTGGACCCTATGGCGTAACTAAATATGGCAGTGGTTGAAGGAAGGATGTAAACCAGTGCTTGGAGTTTGTGTGTGTGTGTGTTTGAAAGCTGCAGATAGAGTGCATTTTATTTAAATGTAAACAGATTGAGCAAGCAGCTGGTCTCACTTTGTCCCTGTTTGAACATAGATTTGTACTGAAGTATTGAAACATTTATTACTTTTTAGTGTTGATAAATAAGTTTATGTTGATATTATTCCCATTTTACTGCTTTTAATTTCATTAAGTGGCATACAAAAACAGCAGTGTTTGGGTTTTTTCCCCTTCTTTTTCCGCCCACATGTATTGAACCCCCCTCCCCCCCCCCCCCCCCCCCCTCCACACACACACACACACCAAGGCTAGAAAAACAAATTTTTACATTAGAATTTGAACTAATTTCACTGTGAATTTGCTTGTTTTAATAAATCTTTTGCTGTTTTTCTTGACCACCATGTTCAAATGGCATGTTTTTAAATTGTATTACTATTTTAGTGTCACGATTAAGAAAAGTAAAAGAGAGCAGTCTGGAATCATTTCTGTTTAGAAATTGGGGAGGTGATAGTTTGCTTTATGTTTGAATGATGTATGGTTACCGTGGTTTTAGATGCTGTTTTTGTCATATTGTGTTTGTGTCTTTACAGTTTTTACAGTTTCACTTTTAAATGAAAAACTTACCTGTGTAACTGGGTCTGTTTCTGCCATTATGCAGTGAGGTCACTTGTATATATATATATATATATATATATATATATATATATATATATATATATATATATATATATATATATATATCTGTGTAATATTATTAATATTGAAAATAATATAATTAATATTTCCCAAACAATTTTTAGAAAAGTACTACTCTATGAGACTATGAATATTATATAATTAGTTTAAGTAGTACACTGTACAGTAAAACTCTGATGTAATTAAAAGACCACCCTGAATCCTGATGAGACCACTGGGAACATTTCCCTTCACATTTTTTGGTAAATAACTCCCTGATCAAAGACCACCCCATTTTTAGGACCTGCTTGATTTTGATGGTGGTATGAATGACATAAAAGAGGGCTGCATTGTTCTTGGTATCTATTATTCTGTTCACATTGATAGAGATGGTCTCTGCCGAAGAGTGGGCCAAGTTCCTGCACACAAAAGACAAGATCTACACAGACTTTGACGAGGTTCGCCAGGAGATTGAGCGCGAGACGGAACGTTTGTCAGGCACCAACAAGGTCAGCTCAGGGGATAGCGTGATTGGCAATGATTGGTTGGCTGATCTTTGGATTAGCACCTTTCTTTGTTTTGTTTCTTTTGCACTTGATTCCTTGACTGAGTTCAGTTCAGTGCATTTCAAGAATGGTATCTACATGCTCTGAAAAGCTCTGCCCTTTCTCTCAGACGTTTTTTTAGCTGTTGCCTTCAAAACGGTTCCATTGTTCATCTGATGCCGTGGTGAAGAAAACTGCTTTTTCCTTCTGACAGAAGAGACATGAAGGACAGGTGGACTTTTTCATGAACCTATTGTCCTATAAATAGTATAACACAATTTTCTGGGAACTCTGCAAGAAGCCTTATGCATCAGTGTGTCTGATAATGATAAAATATACCCATGAGTAAATTAATTCTTGATTGATTTTAAGGTTTTGCTTTGGTTTTTTAGCTTGGTTTCTTGATTAGCAGTTGAGCTGCACTAATTTATAAGCTAACCACCATTTACTGATTTAGTGTTGAATCAACTGATTTTACCTGTGAAAATGTTACCTGTCATTGAGCAGTATTGGCATGATTAGTTTGTCTATTCTTGTAATGATGTGCTCATACAGTTGAGTTTTTCAGGTTTGTATTCACTGAGTAACAAGAAGTAAAATAGTTGTCAGTAAAAGTTACTAAAAAACCATTTATTCAGATTAAGGTAATTATTGTGCTGATCATGATGCAAGTTTACGAATGTAGTTGACAGCCATAATGATGTTGATGTTTCCTTCTCAGGGTATTAGCCCAGATCCAATCAACATCAAGATCTTCTCACCACGCGTGGTGAATCTGACCTTGATTGACCTCCCTGGGATGACCAAAGTTCCTGTGGGTGACCAGCCTGCAGATATTGAGCTACAAATTCGAGATCTCTGCTTCAACTACATCAATAACCCCAACTCTGTGATTCTCGCTGTGACAGCCGCCAATACAGACTTTGCCACATCTGAGGCCTTGAAACTAGCTCGGGAAGTTGATCCAGATGGTAAGAAGAGAACAGATATATATATATATATATATATATATATAGAAAAAAGAAGAGAGAAAAAGAAGTAAAAACCAAGAATGTAACAGGATTTTTACACAATGATGGACTGCTTGAAAAATCTTTAAGAGTGAGAGGGGTTTTTTTGTAGGTAGATTAACACTTTTAAACTGTGTCAGATGCAGGCTTCCAACAGATGTTAGCTATTTTACATGACATGAGAAACGCAAGGGACATGAATCAGGCAATAAATGGAAGCTTGTCCATTTTCCTTTGTGTTCCCTTCCTTGAATTAATGATGCAACAATTTGGGCCAGTTTTGCAGCGTTTTTTCCATCACATGTGCAACTAGCGCACTTTCTTCAAAACAAAATGGCAGCGTCCAGGTGAAGGCACAATTTGAACTTCATTAGCCTGGAGAATGTGAAATTACCTGATTGAGTGTATAGTTTCTGGTTTATCTTCATTCAAAACATTTCTGTAGTAAAACCTGCTAGTCTCAGTGGGTTTGTGTCAAGACTGTATGCAGAACAGTGTATTTTGCTGAGTGACTGTAGGTGTCCAAACTGGATTTTTACCCCTTTGCATACCTCTTTGGTCATAAGTCAACAAAAATCTGTCCCTCTCCTTCCAAAAGGTAAGATATTGTTTTTAAAGTTCACACTTTAATTTGTTTAAAACTGTTTGAAGTTTGTACTATTTGTGGTTATTTTGGGGGGATTTTTTTCAAAATGGTGCAATTTGGTGCCCAGCAAATGGTGCCCATTTTGACCACGACATGATTGAGTTAACAATAATAACAATACTTGAGAGTCCTTGAAAAATGACATTGTGGTAAAGTGTTTTAGCAATGTATGTCATGCCTTTCTCCCATCCTGCTGTTTCTATTAAACTCTAAATTCTAATGCAGTCTGCAATTGAAAAATAGGACTTTTACTGACCCATCTCTGCTGTCCCTGTCTTGCTGCTGTCCTAATCCTTATCCTGATCCAATAATTAACACAAGTTTTCTTCTTGTAAAAGTAGGTTTTTGTTGCTTGGTAGGTGGTGTTTTTTTTTGTTTTTTTTTTTAATGTTGAGTGTAGGGACAAAAAAAGTCCTTCACAATTCATAAAATTGATAAGTCAATGAATTTTGTCTCCCAGAAGCTGTGTAAACCCAGAAAGATGTGCAGGCATAGTTTACATTAGGGTTGGGTATTAGTATAGTACAGTTTTTGTACCTAAGTGTGTATGCTGGGTGTTGGCATTCTGTGCATTTAGCTTAGCATGTCATCAATTTGTTGTCAAGTTTTCATGTTCAGTTGGTACTTGATGTCTAATTGTAGTAAATGTAATGAAAGAAGAGAAGAGGGGGAAGAGTGATGGACACATCACCAGTTATTGCACCAACCTCTTGGTGCAGGCCACTGCTGCTGCATGTTGCGGTGCTCTCACTGCTGTTGACCCTCGTGTTGCAGTTGCAGTTGTGTGCATTAGGACAAGTCAGAGATGCTACTTTTTGATGGCTTCAGTGCTGGATAGTGCCATGCTGTGTGGTGAACAGAATGAAGCTGTGAAGAACAGGGAGGAATTGCTGCTCCTACTGCTGCACCAGTGGCTTTGGAACTGGCATAAAAAAGAATACATATCACAAACACTTAGCCCACCATCTTTTTTTGCCTGTTGCCTGTTTACAGTGATTCGTTCTTTAACACTGTAACAGCCAAATGAAACACATTAACTCTGTAACATGCTTGTGGCTCGCAGACAAATGTGTCTGATGATTTCAGATATGCTGCATACTGTGAGTGTTTCCATGCCATATAGTTCCCATGTCTTCCTGCAAGTGCACCCGAACTTATGGCAGTGGCATAGGAGGGTTTTGTATACTGTAAATATCTGGAAGCAGTGAACTGCTGGCACCCACCTTTCCCCACATGATATTGTACTGCCTTGTACAGCTGCAGTAATGGAGGCCATAAGACCTGCTCGTCAACCAAAGGCTCAAGCTGACCGCCTTGACTCAGCAGTAACAGCCTTGGTCATGTACGGTTCTGAAGATCTCCAGTGTGGGTCTAGCTGTTCCTTGAAGAAATTTACTGTGCCTGTAGTATAGGCACCGCTGAACATGGTGCTGGAAAACAATGCTTTGCTGAAGTTGGCTTTTGCTCACCCCTTGTAGAGCTTGACCTTGACCTTCCTAGCTCTAGCTTTCGTTTCAGAGCAGTGTAATCCTGTCTTTCTGTGCTGCTGTGATAGGACGTCGCACCCTTGCCGTGATCACAAAGCTGGACCTAATGGATGCTGGGACAGACGCTATGGAGGTCTTGTGTGGTCGGGTCATTCCTGTCAAACTGGGAATTATTGGCGTGGTCAACCGCAGCCAGGCAGACATCAATGGTAAAAAGGTCAGCACTGTAGTTTTTGTGGAACACACAGGTTATCAGTAATAATAAATTTAAAAAAGAGCTCTCTAGATGGTTGACTACATACAGTTGACATCAGGAATCAAAAGGTCAGTCAGCTACATGCAGTAAGATACGAATGATACAGAAATTGGCCTCTCTTGGTTCACTAAGTACAATAGGATAGTATCATCAATCATGAGAAGATCAGTGCTATTGTGGGTTAAGTACATGTCTGTGTCTGCATGCAGATATCAGTGGTTAGGTCAGTACAGTGTTGGTGTGTGTTCTTTGAGACGTCAGTGTGGTAGTTGGTGCACTTCACTCAGAGCAGTGCACATTACACCTGCACAGCTTGGCAAGAGCAACACAACTGAAAGATAACCTGATAGTGATACATTTTGTCTTCATGTAAAATAAGTGTTGCCTGTAAAAGGCAGATTTTTTTTAATGCTTGCACAGTGTTTTGTCTTGTCTTTATCTAAAGCTTCGCTTTAACACGTATGTTCTGGGATTTTTGTAAAGAGTTTCTTTTTACTCTTTTTTGTTTTTGTTTTGGGGGGGGGAGGGGGGGGGGTGCATTGCTATCCAAGTTCATGTCTGATGTAAGGCAAACATGTTACCATCTACACAGTCCATTGTAGTGTGTTGACCTGGCTACAGCTATGTCTTTTGCTCCATGTGGCTGTGTATGGGTGCAGGATATGGCTCAGGCTCTGAAGGACGAGGCTGCGTTTCTACAGAAGAAGTACCCCTCAATCAGCAGCAGGAACGGCACACCATATCTCGCAAAGACTTTGAATAGAGTAAGCTATCCTTACTCCATGGCAGGTACTTTGTAAGTTGCCTTAGGTATGGCAGCTGCTTACTTTAAATGGAGTATGCTGCCCTTGACAGTGACTTTACATTGAACAGTGTAAGTTGTCTTTATGTCAGCATTCATGGCTAATAATGATTATTTGAATTTATTTTTGGAAGGCAACAAAATATTTTGAATGGACCACAAGTTGTCCTTGTTTTATGGTAGATTGCAGATACTTTGAATAGAGTAAGTTCTCATTGTTTGGTGGCAGATACTTTTAATAGAGAATGCTGTTCTTATTCATGGTAAATACTTACTTTGAATAGAGTTATGCGATTTCAGGGCTGGTAGTTGCTTGTTTGTTGGATGGTAATTACTTTGAACAGCATATGTTGGCCCTGTTTAGAATAAAAGCATGCACCAGAATCCAGCTATGTTTGTGTAACTGCTGATTTCATGCAGTAACAGCTACAATGACTGTGATTAAGCAAAGCTGGACATAAAATCAGAAATATGTCAGTGGTTCTTTTTAATTCCTGTCAACTGCATAGGGTCAGCTCAGGAAAATAATTCTGTAAGACTGTTGCCTGAAAGTAAGCAGTGATTAGCATGGGATCACTTCTCTCTTGGGCCAGGCTGAGTAACACCAGCAATGGGATAAAAACAAATTTTTGTTTTATTTTGCCACAGCTGTTGATGCATCACATCCGTGACTGTTTGCCGGAACTCAAGACCCGCATCAACGTTCTCATCGCACAGTTCCATTCTCTCCTTGGCTCCTTTGGGGAACCTGTGGACGACAAGGTCAGTGGGGCGTGTCTGTTTTCATCTGCTACCTGGCGGCAACCTGTCATTTGGCAGGTGGAAATTCTCACTTGTCATGGAGCTTGGCTTACTGTTGCATACAGTATCATGCTTGGCTCTGCCATACAACACTCAGCCACCATGGTTGAAGTTTAAGGTCACTGTGGCACCAGAGAGATAAACATGTGACTACAGTCAGTTTCTAGTTTTGAGAAAATCTTTTCTGTTGTCATCATTTTCTGTATGATGTGTTGTTGCATGTGAGACTGGTTAAGGATGTGGAACTGGAAACCTGTGGGTTTTTGTGCTGTTAGCTTTGTGTGTAAAGTTTATATTAATATGAATTTGATTGAGACTGCAGGCCCAGGCGTTGCTGCAGATAATCACCAAGTTTACACTACGAATTAGATTGTTTGTGACTGAGGTGTTGCTGCAGATCATCACCATGTTTACAGTGTAAATTGGATTGTTTGTGACTGAGGTGTTGCTGCAGATCATCACCAAGTTTACAGTTTACAGTAAATTGGATTGTTTGTGACTGAGGTGCTGCTGCAGATCATCACCATGTTTACAATTTACAGTAAATTGGATTGTTTGTGACTGCAGGCCCAGGTGTTGCTGCAGATCATCACCAGTTTAGTGTGGACTTTGATTGTTTATGGCTGCTGGCCCAGGTGTTGCTGCAGATCATCACCAGTTTAGTGTGGATTTGATTGTTTATGGCTGCTGGCCCAGGTGTTGCTGCAGATCATCACCAGTTTAGTGTGGATTTGATTGTTTATGGCTGCAGGCCCAGGTGTTGCTGCAGATCATCACCAGTTTGGTGTGGATTTGATTGTTTATGGCTGCAGGCCCAGGTGTTGCTGCAGATCACCACCAGTTTGGTGTGGATTTGATTGTTTATGGCTGCAGGCCCAGGTGTTGCTGCAGATCATCACCAATTTAGTGTGGATTTGATTGTTTATGGCTGCAGGCCCAGGTGTTGCTGCAGATCATCACCAGTTTAGTGTGGATTTGATTGTTTATGGCTGCAGGCCCAGGTGTTGCTGCAGATCATCACCAGTTTAGTGTGGATTTGATTGTTTATGGCTGCAGGCCCAGGTGTTGCTGCAGATCATCACCAAGTTTGCCTCTGCCTACTGCAACACCATTGAGGGAACTGCAAAGGACATAGAGACCACAGAACTGTGAGTGAGCCTTGCACAGCACTTGTCATTATTGTGGAGATTTAACAGCTAGCTACAAAATCAGTTTCAAATAACCTTTTGTTGGTGATGCTCAGAGTACCAGGTTTGCTCCCTGCCTCTGTCCCTTTCCTGCTTTCTCCACCTCTCATCTAACAGGTCCTTTTCGCCCCCCCCCCCCCCCCTTACCACTATATTTCTCACCCATCTCCCCACTACATCTCTCCCTCCTTCCCCCCTTACCACTACATCTATCTCCCTCCTCCCCACTACATCTCCCCTCCCCCTACCACTACATCTCTCCCCCTTACCACTACCTCTTTACCACTACATCTCTCCCCCTCCCCCCTTACCACTACATCTCTCCCCCTCCTCCCCACTACATCTCTCCCCCTTCCCCCCTTACCACTACATCTTCTCCCTCTCTCCCCACTACACCTCTCCCCCTCCCCTTACCACTACATCTCTCCCCTCCCCCTTACCACTACATCTCTCCCCCTCCTCCCCACTACATCTCTCCCTCCTTCCCCCCTTACCACTACATCTCTCCCCCTTCTCCCCACTACATCTCTCCCCCTCCCCCCTTACCACTACATTCTCCTCCCCCTACTCTCTCCCCCTACCCACTACATCTCTCCCCCTCCCCCCTTACCACTACATCTCTCCCCCCCCTCCCCCCTTACCACTAATCTTCCCCCCCTACCACTACATCTCTCACCCTCCCCCCTTACCACTACATCTCTCCCCCTCCCCCCACTCATCTCTCCCTCCCCCCCCCCCCACTACATCTCTCCCCTCCCCCCTTACCGCTACATCTCTCACCCTCCCCCCTTACCACTACATCTCTCACCCTCCCCCCTTACCACTACATCTCTTACCCACCCCTTACCACTACACCCACCTCCCTCCTCCCCCCGTACCACTACATCTCTCACCCACCTCCCTACCCCTTACCACTACATCTCTCACCACCTCCCTACCCCTTACCACTACATCTCTCACCCACCTCCCTACCCCTTACCACTACGCCACGCCAACCTCTCTCCTTCCCCCCTTACCACTGCTTCTCACCATCCCCCCTCCATCTCACTTCCTGTCTTCTGACCACTCAGGCACCCCAATGCTCCAGTACCCCTCCCCCCTCCCTCCGACTCCACTAGCTGTTTATTTCAGTTTTTACACCTAGATTCACACAGATAGCCTTTCCAAATTCATCTCTCAACATCACTGACATCTTCTAACTGTAACTGAGAACTCACCCTTGTGGGGGTTGGGGGGTAGTGAAATCGGCAGTTAGTGTTACTATGTTTGAGATTAGCATTGACGCTGTTGTTATATGTGGAGAAATGGTGACAGTGATATTTTTGTTAGTAACCTTTGACCCTTAAGGCTAGGTGTTTGTTCTCCAGTGTTCTTGTGTTTAGCTGGCCATTGTCTGACACTGTCATGGTCTTTAATGTACTTTGTATTGTCATCTGCGTAGGATTATGTTTGACTATATGTTATTGTGTACATGTTTGTAGAGCACCTTAAGACCAGTGTGATGGAACGTTCCTGTGTTTGTTTACAGATGTGGAGGGGCCAGGATATGCTACATATTCCATGAAACATTTGGCAGAACCTTGGAAGGAGTGGATCCACTGGGAGGTCTGTCAACCAGAGACATACTGACAGCCATCAGGAATGCTACGGTATGTATCACCATGTTCACTGATAACAATTTGGGAGGGGAAGGGGATGGGGATCACTGAAGGAAAATAGCTATAGATACACACCAGTTTTATATATATTTTTAAACAGATGATCTTTGGAAATAAGTGGGGGGGGGGGGGGGGGGGGGTTCTTTACTGCGACAGAGCTGCACCCTCCTGATCCCCTGATAGGGAGGTACACTGACAATGCATTTGCTCCTTTACTGTGCGCTTACAAGAATGCTGACGGTCAGCAAAAAGACCAAGACATTTTTGAAGTTATCCATCTTGTATGTGTCTCTGTGGTTGCATATGCATGTATGTTTGTGTGCTTGTGTGCCATAGTGTGTCAGTGTTGTGCTAGCATGTGTCAGTGGGTATGCTAGCATATGTCAGTCTGTGTGTTCTGTAGTCTATCTGTTCTCTCCTATGAACCTGCTGAACCAGCATAGTGATACGTATAATGTGTCTATGGCTTTTGTCCACCATGTCATGGTTTATTGCATCTGATCCATGGTAGAATGACACTCGGGCATGTCAGATGACTTCTTTGGGCACATCACTGGATGTCTTTCATAATCTTAATGAGTGATATTCAAAGCACAGCTTCAGCCTTACTTTAACTTCCAGGCCAGGTTTGTTAAAGCCCTTAACTTGTCTCAGCTACACCAGTGTAGTGATGAGTTTCTGTGATAGTGTGGTTAATCAGTGCTTGTTCAAACCAGGGTAGTGTGTGGATGTCCTGCTGCATCTTTCAAATGTATGCTCCTTCATCTGATTGCCAGTAGAGGGTTCTGTGCTGAGTTCTCAGCCCCTTCTCTTTCCTCACAAGCTTTCAGTCTGGCCTCTGTGTGGTACTGTGATGACTGGTGGAACAGAGGGTTCTGTGCTGAGTTCTCAGCCCCTTCTCTTTCCTCACAAGCTTTCAGTCTGGCCTCTGTGTGGTACTGTGATGACTGGTGGAACAGAGGGTTCTGTGCTGAGCTCTCAGCCCCACCTCTTTCCTCACACACTTTCAGTCTGGCCTCTGTGTAGTACTGTGATGACTGATGGAACAGAGGGTTCTGTGCTGAGCTCTCAGCCCCACCTCTTTCCTCACACACTTTCAGTCTGGCCTCTGTGTGGTACTGTGATGACTGATGGAACAGAGGGTTCTGTGCTGAGCTATCAGCCCCTCCTCTTTCCTCACAAGCTTTCAGTCTGGCCTCTGTGTGGTACTGTGATGACTGATGGAACAGAGGGTTCTGTGCTGAGCTCTAGGACCTGCCTCTTTTCTCACAAGCTTACAATCTAAGTTCTGACCACCATTTGGTAAACGGTTGACTGGTGGAATACAGGGTTCTGTGCTGAGCTCTAAGCCCTACCTCTTTCCTCACGAACTTTCCATCTGACCCAGCGTGTGGTACTGTGATGACTGGTGGAATGCATGACAGTTTGAGCCTGGTTCAGCATTCAAATGATTGACATTTGCTTTGTCTAACTGGTGTGGATGAAATGATATCTCATCATGAGTGATTGTGTCATTACATCCTTTAAAGGTTTTCTTTGGAATCAAGCAGTCTGTGTTATGCTTTGGCTTGGGAGGAAAACCTGGCAGCCAGTCTCCCATCTTTTCTTGTGCAGTGTCACTTATGGCCTAATGTTTTATCACTGACTATTCACCCAAATTTGTATTGTTGTTATGGCAAGAATGTGTGAGTGAGTATGCTGGGTACTGTGAAACATTCTTTGTGTAATATCCGTGACACTTGGCAGTACAGTTGTGATGCATTGCCTGATTCACTGATGTACTTGAGTAATTGGCAGCCCCAGTTGGTTGGGACAGCAGAATGATAACTACTGTGCTTCTTTTGAGTCACTTTTCAGAGTTGTCACATTTTTGTGCTGTCTGTGCTCTGTTTGCCTTTAAAAGTCTCTCTTTTTTCTGCCCATTCATTTGCTCTTTTGTATTGTTTTCATTTGAATCATTGTTCAGTGATCCCAGGCACTGCCGGCACCTGTGTTTTTTCTGTGCAGGGGCCGCGACCATCCCTGTTTGTGCCTGAGATCTCATTTGAGTTGTTGGTGAAGCGTCAGGTGCGTCGCCTGGAAGAGCCCAGTTTGCGCTGCGTGGAGCTGGTCCATGAAGAAATGCAGCGCATGATCCAGCACTGTGGAACGCAGGTTACTCTTGTCTTCATTTTGCCCCCTTTCTCCATCCCATTTTGCCATCACTTTCCCCCTGTCCCGCTCCCTGTCCCATTTTGCTGTCACTTTGCCCCTGTCCCACTCCCCATCCCATTTTGCTGTCACTTTGCCCCTGTCCCACTTCCCGGAGGACCCAGAATATGAGCAAGACTGAGCATTGTCTGCTGGACAGAATGGAAATGGTGGTCAGTGCTTGAGATGTACTGCTAACATCAACAGGATGTAAAAGCTATATTTAAAAAAAAAGGGTTGTGCATTAAAAATGGTGGCAATAGTGCTAGCTGGAAATCATTTCAAAGAGAAGAAGCATGTCTTATGATAATTACACAAGTTTGCCTGTTACTGCCAAGTAGAATTAGAGTGTTGATACACAGTTATTATTACACTGTCTTTGTACATCCCCCTCATCTTACACACATACTCAGAAACTGAGGTCTTTTTGTATGTTCTGCCAAACCAGCATGCTGTTTTGGGCAGTACATTTTGTACACAGGTATGTATACTGCTCGACAGAAGGTGAATAGAAGGGGACAAATAAAAAGAGTAATAATTGGGTTTCAATGCATTTATACTACAAGTAGTTTTGCTGTGCTTTTTTCCAGCAGTTCGTAGTTCTGCCTAATTCCTCTACACCCCCCCCCCTTCCCATTATAGAGTTAATTGCAATAATGATGATGGTGGTTTATTTATAAACTGTACAGTGCTTGTAAACAGATTGTAACAACTCTTTGTACTGCATCTGCTTTCAGCAAGAAATGTTGCGATTTCCAAAACTTCATGAACGGATAGTGGACGTGGTAACAAACCTGCTGAGGAGACGCCTTCCACCAACAAACTCTATGGTCAGTTGCATATAAGTGTAAGAATATATTTCAAATACACAATTGTGCTCTGTTCAAGCTGGCTAATCCTTGCTGTTATTATCAAATACATATTAAAACGTGTGAGTGTGTGTGACATGTATTGAGAATGAAAGTAAATGAGAGATAAAAGAGGAAAAGAGAGATAAGCACTAAAAGTAGAGTAACAGGGAGAGAAAGGATTAACCACCAGGATTTTTTTTATATATATAACTTATACTGTATAAAGTATGCTGTATTATAAAAGATTGAGTAATTAAATTTATTATTTGCTGATCTTGATTGATTAAAAAAAAAAATCAGCATTAGTTTTGAAGTATTAATTTCATTATTTAAAAAAAAGGAAACAATATGCTTAGCTATGAGTGGACAGAAGTAGAATAAAATATTTGACATGTATGAATATTTAGCTACTGAACTAGTGACGTAATGGTTTGGTTTAAGTGTGAATGTGTGTGTGTGTGTGCACTTTGTGTGTGTGTGTGCACTTTGTGTGTGTGTTGTTTTTGTCATCGCTTTGCTGTCCTTTCACTGCCTTGTTCAGGTAGAGAACTTGGTTGCCATAGAGCTGGCCTACATCAACACCAAGCACCCAGACTTTGCTGAGGCCTACACTGTCCACCGCTCTGTGTCTGATTACGCTGGGGACTCTCACCGCAGTCTCTCCAACTCCTCTCTCACCAGAAACATGCTGGACAGACAGGGTGAAGAGGTCAAGGTAGGTCACCCAGGCTGTGAGGGGGGAACTGACCTTTTACTCTTTTGTGGAAACTGTAACTTTTTTCTTTCTTTTTTCCCCTGCAATATTGCATGATGGAAAGGTTCCAATATTACGTTATGGTATACTGTATTTAGGTTTGATTGTTTATGCTACTTCTGTTGACCTTGACCTGATGACAGGTCACATCTGTGTTTTGAAAGGTAAATATGAAACCTAACTGCTGTATATCAAAAAGTACAAGTTGGTGCTTAACATTGATTAACATTGTGTAACTTGATTAACATCAGGTCACAAAAATGAAAATTCTGAATGAGGTCAGTTTCCAGTTAAAAGTGCTTCTGGATATTTTAGAAGAGAATCAGCTTACCATTAGCATTTTCTCAAACACCATTTTCATCCTGATTTTGCAAACTGCTGTATATTTCTTTTGCACTTTACCTGCTGAAACAAGTTTTTTGTTGTTGTTGTTTTTGTTTTTTTAATTTGAAAGTTCTTTTGTGGAATACTGACTTTGTTTCAAGGTTAGAGCTGCACTGTAAACTGAACGACAGTAAAACTGAACGTTTTGTTTTTGTTCTGCGTCAAATTGTTCTTTGTGTGGCAGAATTACATTCTATATGACTTTTAAATTTAGACATATATCCTGGAACCAGCTGTGATTTGCAGAAAGATCATACATCTAAGACCTGCTTGCTGACTGTATCCATTGTGTAAGGAAGATGATTAATGGTTGTTAAAATGTTAAGGATCATGTTTGGCATTTTCCTTCCAATAAATTCAGGGATGTGGGTCATAGCAGACAATGGTGTCCTATAACCTATAGTTGTATTTTTCTGCTTGTGTGCTTTTCAGTTAAAAGTTGAAAAGAAGGGTTACTTTTTAGTTTAGGGTTACATCCCAATCATTGGTAGATTTCATCAACACTGAACACTTGTAAGCCAGGTGATAGTTATTGTTGGCAATTTGGGTGTCAGTTGTATCCTTTCTGTCGTGTCATTTTTCTGCTAATGGTCTATTCTCCTGACTTTTTTCCAGAAAACTCTCAAATATTTTTCATTAAGGGTTAGGCTTTTTTGTATGGCTCTTTTTAAGCAGCTAGGAGATGATAACTGGTAGGTGGTATGTGCAGCTTGCTGCCATATGGCACTGGTATTTGCCATTATGCATTTATATAACATTTTTAAATTTTATCTTCTGTCTGTCCATTCCTTTTTATATTTTTCTTTAACCTGGTATCGATAAATTAGATGGAATGGTCGACGATACCAGCATGTCCTAGCCTTATGTGCTCTTTTAACAGGGGTAATATTGAAGGGACTAACTCTTCAAAATTTGTGTCTGATATTTGTGTATGTATGTTTTATGTTTGCGAAGTGATTGGTTTTGTAGACTGACTTGACAGAGGGTTGAGAAGAGTTTAGAAATGTGTATTTGCTTATGACCTGAGTTTGACTGTCCTGAGGTGACCCTGTGTGGTTGACAGGACATTAAAATCCAGTTACTACTACTATACCCCTGTGTGTTTGTGCATCAAGTGCTAGTATCTCCATTTGTGTGTTGATTCTGCTGTGTTAGTTCCCATGTTAGATTATGGATGCATTTCAGAAGGTGGTTGTAGCATCACTGTCATCCGCTAATCCAGACACAAAAGAAATGGACACAATGACTGAAAGCATATCATTGGTCCAGACCGAGCATGACTGCTCTCTGTTTTCTGTTTCCATGGACAGGTTGCACAAGAACTGAATGGCAGTACGTCGTGGAAACTGACAAACTTGATCCGTGGTCAAAAACTAGATGTTAATACAGAGAAACTGTCTGATCAGGGGTCAGTGTCCCAGCCCAGCAGCGGCCCCAACAGTGCTGCCCCCTCACCGTCTCGCTCTCGGAAAGGAGGGGGCATAAACCTCTTGCCTGAAGTTGTGAGTTGTTTTCTTGTCATCTCTCAACACTGGCAGGGAAGCTGGTGCAAGTCTGAATGTTACTTTGTATGTCTTGAATTGAACACTGATCGCTAAAGCAATGATGACACACTTCTTTGTTACTCTGTGAGCAGGCACCCCTTCCGTTACCACCATCATTCTTACCCTCTTTGCTGGATGCAGATGTTGTGAAACATGAGGGTTCGGAGGTCAAATGGTTGTTGGTGAAAAAACACACAACACAAAATGAGTTTGGTGTAGTTTCATGCCATTCATATTACACAGTATCATGAGAATTTTTTTTTTAAATTAAAGTTCTGTCGGGCCCTGGCTTGGGATCTGTGACAAAATGGTGACACCAGCAAGAACGCCAGGGATACATTCAAATGTTGTTACGTGTGGGGACTACCTTCAGTCACGATAAGCCGCTTACATGACAGCATCCACCTGGAAATGGAACTAAATCCTCCAAATACAACATGTGGCTGCCCATGTGGCAGGGTAACAAGAAACAGTTACACACACAATCGTCTCACCCAGTGTAGTGCATTCCTTATGTACAATTGCATATGCTGGGTGACCCCAGAGTGTTCAGTTGGGTAACACTACAACAACAGTGTTCTCTCGTGTTTTCAGATAAACATAGAATTGAAGACACACAGGGATTTTGTGGGACTATGACCTGCTTGTATCTTTCATTGTACACTCTCAGGATTAGGTGTTTGTGCTCATCTCATGTGGGGAAACCTTAAAGTACTGAGATTTTAATGATGTCATCATAAGGTGTGTCCCAGTCATCACTAGGCATGTTCATGTTATGACTTTATTAGTGTGTCAGGTCATCGCTTAGTGTGTTCACATCAATCAGTGTGTCATGCCATCACTCAGAGCATCCATATTATCACTTGGTGTGTCATGTCATCACCCTGTGTGTACATGTCATCACTTGCTGTGTTTTCAGCCAGAGCACCCAGTGATGAGGCTGTCCACCAGAGAACAAAGAGACTGTGAAGTGATCGGTAGGTGAATAGAAAGCTGAAATACACAGCTTGCTTGTTATTGTTCATTTTACTTTGCAGTATAGATTTTTTTAAATGGTGGAGTTTCATCATCTAGAAAAGTAAGAAAGTCTGAATTAGGGGTCATGCACGCTGTTGCCCCAAAACTCAGCCAGTGTATGAATCATGCTGGGAAGAATATTAGACTTCATCAACAAAAGACAGTGGGATGTCTTGATATGAGAGGTGCACCATATTCAGTGAACTGAAAGAATTAATAAAGTGCTGAAAATTGTGTAAAAACAACAAAATGAATGGTGTTATTCATCACAAGCCCTGAAAATTAAAAAGATCATGCCCACATTCACAAGTTGGACTGCTGAACTGTATATCCAAATGTAAAACATTGTCCCATTTCTGACCAGTGTATTATTTAAGAAATGTTTTGACTTGATCATGAAATGTTTGTACTAAGAATCCATTTTCCAGCCTATTTTGTAACTTTAAATTGCTAACAAACTGTAGGATTTCATGACAGCAGGGTTTCACGAGAAGTCTTTTGTGCCTAGCTGGGTAAAATCCATGATGCAGACTTAAAACAGCATTTGAGTTGTTTTGATGATCTGAACTCAGTTTTTTTTTTTAAATCTCTCTCTCACACACACACACAAAGTAAAGGTGATACTCAAAATGTTGCCATGATTGTTGAGTTATGTATTTCTACTCTGTGTATTTGGAGAAATGTTCATTTCTTTCCGTCTGCGACCTATTCCTTTATTAGTACTCGATAGTACTATGACCATCACATTATGACATTACTTAACAAAACTGGCATGTGAACTGACGCTTTCAGAGCGCCTCATCAAGTCCTACTTCATGATCGTGCGGAAGAACATCCAGGACAGCACTCCCAAGGCCATTATGCACTTCCTGGTGAACTTCATCAAGGACAACTTGCAGAGCGAGCTGGTCAGTCAACTGTACAAGCGTGAGGAGATCGAGTCTCTCCTGGAGGAGTCGGAACACATCGCTGCTCGCAGGAAAGAGGCTTCAGAAATGTTGCAGGTACTGTCATTTTCTGCCTCTCCAGCTGTTTAATTTCCTCTCCTTGTGTCTGATGGGAACTTTAAAATGCTTAGCTATGTTAACAACTAACATACAAATGAAAAAGAGCACAGCAACAAATCAACGATCATCTTTATTTGTTTTAAACACTATGATCATGTGCTGCTATGTTTCACAGTGAGATGATTCTGAATGACCTTCCATTTTGGCAGCTGCCATGAATGTATTGATTTGTCACATGGCTGTGAGTAATGACTGCATTTGTTTGTTGTTTTTCAACAGGCCCTTCAGCGAGCAAGCCAAATCATTGGAGAAATACGTGAAATTCACTTATGGTGATGGGAAGCCAAACCTAGACCTTAGTGTCTTGATGTAGATTGCAGACATTTTGGCGTCGTAGACTTAGGGTAGTGAAAGCAGACACCTGCAGAGCAGCTGGGAGACTTGGGGCACAGCGCAGTGAATGGACCGTGACTTGCTGGCCGCTTCAGCCATCAGTGAACAGTTTGTGCAAAATGATGTGACAGTGCAACTAACTATATGAGACTGCTAATGGGACTTGAGTGTAAAATACCAAAACCCTTTCCCTAACTACCCACCCACCATCTACCCACCCCCCTACCCATCCACCCCCTACCAACCCACCCCCAAAAGCAAGGGATTGTGCAGGGCCCAGTCACGCTTCTGCCACAACTGACAGTGCCACATAAATGAAGAAGGAAAAGCTGAAATGGCAATGGCAGACGCATGCACACACACACACACAGCACAACACAAAACGCGCGTATGCACACAGTCCATAGATAAATAGATAAACTGTTAGTGTTTAATGTTTTCTCTTGGTCACATTATTTTGTGTTGACAGATGCATAATTGGTTTCCCTCACTACTTGTGAAAGCTGTTGTTGGTGTCTTTGCACAAAGGAAGGGAACAGTGCTGCTGTGGTACAATGATCGCACTAGACATTTTTCAAACTGGTCTCACATCTATAAGTTGATGAAAGAGGTTCACAGAAACCAGATAGTACTGTAGCCAGTCAGATACATGGCCATCCATACTACTACCAGAGCTGCACCAGCAAACACCCAGCTCCCTTCCTTGCCTAAAACACGTGCACGCGCGTGCGCACACACACACACACACACATTTGTTGTTGTTTTTTAGAATCAGTCAAACAAAATAACAGCTGATATGTCTGACTGATTGCTGATTTTGTTTCCGGTATATGTCTTTCCTGTCTGGTAAAATACCAGAAATCACTGGTTAACATGAACCGTGTAGTACCTGTTATGAACCACCCACATCAAACTAGCTTGATTTAAAGGAACTAGCCTTTTCTTGTGTGCAGCTGGTACAACAAAGGAAAATAAACACTCTGTACTAAGGATTTATGTTTGGACATAGCCCACTGACTATATATCAGATTTAGAAACCATGTTCTAGGAGTGGCAACAAGCCAGATATAGTCAAGCATCCTAGCTTGCCCATGGCATCCTGTGACTTCTGATGTTTGGTCTTGAGGGTTGCGGTTATGCATTGCTTATGTCAGGTCATTGGGTGCACCAAGAAAAGAAAACATTCTCTGAGTTTGATCTAAAATCAAGAGGACATTTGAAGATGAAATCCTTACTGTTAAGTATTTGTTCTGATCTCCTGTACCTGTTGGACAAGAAATGTTTTAAGCCCCCCCCCCCCCACAAAACAACAACAACAACACACAACTGTTTTGAGATAGTGAGTCCTTTAAAGAAAGGGAGTGCTTTGTGAGCAGCTCATTTGCATAGAAGTATGAAAAGAGAAGAGTGGACAGAAATGTGGTCTGAACAGAGGGTGGTCTGACATGAGGGTCGTCACACTCCAAGCCTTGCTTTCTGCCACACTTTCTCTGCCATAATTGGTTACAACATTAAAGGGGTACTTCTTATCTCCATGCATCTGTTAGAATTGCCCTTATTAGTCTCATGCTGTCAAAAACCTGTGGAAACTTAGTGAAATGTTGCGAGTACTAAGACTGTGGAAGCAACATTACATCAAAGTGCCCACATAAGCATCAGGTACATCCGCCACGATTGGCTCCTTCTTGATTCAAACAAGTTTGCTTTTATTTGTGCTGGCATGAGCACTGTAAGTGGTTAAAAGAGAAATGGGGCCTGATATAATTTGAGCTGTCTGTGTGTTACAAACTTTCTGTCATTTGAGCATCAACAACAAAAATGTCAGTGAACAGTTTTTGGAGACCTATGGGATAAGCATTTATGGCAGTGATTGGGGGAAGGATGCTTGGAGTTTGGAGGATGGTTTGTCATCAGAGTTTGCACTAGTCCTCAGTCTTGTTCACACAGTATGTGTCAACCTTTCTTGAAA
This sequence comes from Alviniconcha marisindica, assembly GCA_018857735.1. Lineage (NCBI taxonomy): Eukaryota > Metazoa > Mollusca > Gastropoda > Provannidae > Alviniconcha > Alviniconcha marisindica. The sequence goes on along the minus strand of JABMCL010000211.1, from coordinate 326,640 downwards.
TGGCATCAGTTCAGGTTTCATTAGAAAACTGACATTGGCACCTGTACTTCAACTGACTTTGAAAGCATTATTCATGCTAGCTACTACTCTAGTGTTGCCAAGAAAGAGAGATAGAGGAAAAGTAGGTGGGTGAGTGTTTCACCATGCTCTCCTCACGCATTGGAACAGTTTTACCAGTCATAGCTTTGTATGCTTTCAGATTGCAACACTTTAGACATCATTCCATTATGTACATTCTGTTCCAAGTTCTGTTCGACTAGAACTTTGCTGTGAATTGTGTGGAAGTAGGTTTCAAGGAAGAGCGCTGTTCTGAAATCATTGCATTGTGATTCTGTCATGCAGCATATTCAATTTGTGTATACCTCTCTAAAGTAGGGAGTTCTTTTGTTTTGCATTGCACCTGTACCATCATGGAAAAAACAGTTACATGTGTGTGTTTTTTGAGGGGGGGGGGGGGGGGGGGGGCTTTTTCATTTGGAATGAAATGAAATGTTCAGTGCCAATTCAGTATCCTCCCAGCCCCATTCTGACCAGTCATTGGTGTGTATGTGTGTGCTATAATCTTTTGAAGTGGTATTCAAGTGTATTAGACTTGCAGGATTTTTTTATTATTACACATTCAATGACTTGACACTGTGATTTTTGATGTTGTGTACATAATGTAGACTTCCTTTTTTCTCAGTGTTGACTTGGTATGAATTATGAATGCTGAAGCTTTCCGAGATTGTATTGGTTGTAAAGTGACAGAGAATATAGTCTTTTGTTTTGTCACTAGTCATTCAGTAGAACTGAATCTGCTGTGTATCTGGATTAGAGAGAGAGTGATAGTAAAGGTGTGTGTGTGCGTATGTGTATGTGTGTGTGCGTGTTTGCATGCATGTGTGTGTGTGATCCTGGCATCTGCTACAGTGGTAAATAGGAAAAGAGCAACTCAGAGTTGAGGATTTTGTTTGAAAAATCATACTGCCATGTTAATTTTTTTCATGAAATGAGGAGACTAGTTCTGTCAGTGACGATTTGCAAGGTCCACCTTAGATCAGTTGTACATGTATAACAAATTCAAGTGTCGTAACTGGCAAAGTGCTTCTCTGTCACCCAGCATGGGGTGAACATGCACCATGAATACTGGATCACTGAGCACTTGGAGAAGAAAAAAACGTGGTTTAAGTTGGATATAAAATCAATGGGGTATATATAAACAAAATGGAAACAAGTTCTCCCCAGCTGAAAAGTGTTATGACTGTATTGCATTTGCCTGTTTGGTTCCAGTTGCTTCTGACTGCTAAATCACTGCCTCTTGGGGTTGGATGATGTTGCTCGTCTGCGTATTACTGTTTGTAACAAAATGTACTCCAAATACACTTTGTGTACAGAATTGTGCAATTAATTGAAATATTCCTGTTGTCCGCCTTGAATATTGCCGTGATACAACCATTATGGTTGACAGGGCATTACAAATCAGTTACGTGTCTACCTACCTTGAATATTCACAGCATGCAGGACCTGTGTCCACTCTGTGAGTGACATGTCCAAGCAGAGACCCCCTTTGTTTGATGGCTAGTCGTTTAAACTGGACTTCTCATAGCATGTTTTTGTCAAATAGCTAGAAGAGGTAAGTATTCTCAAAATTAAGGATCTTGTTTTAAAATACTCCACTGATGTTAAATAAAATTTAGAAAGCAAGTTTGGTGAGTGATGATGAGTGGGATGAGATGTACAGAAAACACCAGCAGACGTCAGAGGCACTTTTCACATACAGCAGGCACTTTGTTGTCCTTGAGCAGTGCCAGCATGCCTGATGAGTGTCGAGTCTTTGGGAGGAGACCTAGAAAAGAATTTTTATACAGCATCAGGGCAGATTAAAGCAAAATCCTTGTTTTGGTTTTAATCTCCTCTACTTGTGAGACGAAACGCTTTCAGAGAAGGCTAGTTTCTGTGAGGAATGCGTGCGTCAGTGGAGTGTTAGGCTCACAGTGAATGACCAAGTGTTGTAGAAGACTCCCTTTTTCCTTGTGGTGTTGACAGCATCTGCAGTGTTTGCACAAACAATATGACTTGATGCATGACTTTGTATTCAGAGCACACAAATGCAATTTTTGGAAAATCAGAAGTGTCTAGTTACTAGCATTTCAATGAAATTAGCTTTCAAATCTTTTTAAAGCATTTTTTTTTTATGAGTTAAATGGCACACAGCTGTAATCATAATAATAATGTACTCTTTAATGTGCTGTTTCTCCAAATTGGAGCACATAGCCCATTACAAAGCAAAGAACCAAACCAGTCAAAACAAACTTCTACAAGTGCGTGTGTGCACACACAGTCACTAAGATAGCTTGAAGAGGTGAGATTTCAAAGATCATGTGAAAGATGTGAATGTGTTGGTGATCTAACTTTGCAAGGGAGATAAGATCTCCTGATGTTTTCTAATCATGTATTATCAGTGACTGAATGTTGTCCAAATACTTAGTGAACATCAATACTTTTTACAATTTGTTTGTGCTTGTGTTCTGTGGTTGCCAAATTGTTCCCTACTACCCATGACAAGTCATTTTCTAATCTCAGAATGTTGTGTATTGTAAAATAGGTGATCAGCAACATATGTGCAGACATCCTTGTGTCCTGTTTATCCAAGCAGCCATATTGCTGTCGCCCATCAGTAAAACCAGAGCAGACAATAATCATGTGCATGTTTAGAATGGTCTGCATAATCACCTTGTGTTTTTTGCTAATGTACAACCTGCACTTTTGTTTTCTTTCTGACCCATGCAAGATTTCACACTGAATCAAGACTTCACACTGAATCATTCTTCTGATGTTAATAATGCGTGTTAACACCAAGTAACTTATTAGTTTCACTCCACTTTGTTTACATTGCAGCACTGTTCAGGTCTACTTGATGGTTATACAATGTATTGTCTGGAAGTGAGACTGTCATTTTGGACAGCAGTTCAGTGTACATGGTCACTCGGCTTTTGTATTTGTATAGTGTATATAATTTCCACATTTCTCATATTCCATTCATGTGTGTTGTAACATGTTGTGAAAGTAGGTGAACCAGCTTGTCCGCACTTGTTGCATTGAATGCAATTATGATGGCGATTGTTCAGCAACCCAGATGTAATAATGGAGTTGTATCAGGAAAAAAATGTAATGACTAAACTGATTAAAGGACTTGCTTTCATCAGCAGGTGTGTTAGTTTGGTATTTGTGATAACTCATCACTAGATGTGTCAGTTAGATGTTTGTGCTAACTGAAGTTCGATGTTTGTGCTAACTCATCAGCAGATGTGTCAGTTTAGTGTTTGTACTAACTTAATGACTTGCTAACTAAATGACAGAGAGTGACACTCCAGAATGCCATTGGACTGAACAGTTCACAACAGATTTATCCCCATCAGCCAACAGAAAACAAAAATGCTTCAGCCACCAGTTTTCCTGATCCAGACTTGAACTTGGTATACCAGTTCTACTTTCTTCGACATTACTAGCAAGGAATTGCAGGAACTGTTTTTCTCTCACGTGTTGAAATATTGTGCACGATACTTGTTTATAATTTCTTATGCAGGTCATCTTGAATGGTGTCGCATATGTTCTAGAGTCAGTGTTCAAGTATATTTCCCCTTTTTCAAATTGCACAGATTAAAAAAACTAAAACGATTTCAGCAACAGAAAAAGAAATACAGTAACATTCTTTATCCAACATTGCATTTTTATTAACACACACACACACACACACACACACACACACACACACACAGAGTAGTAGGAGTACATTCAGGTGCCATAGCCTGCACCAGCAGTTTCTCTTTTGATGAACTTGATCTGACAACATGAACATTCAGGTGTCATAGCTTGTACCAGCAGTTTCTGGTGAACTCAAACTGACATGAACATTCAGACGTCATAACCTGGACCAGCAGTTTCTCTCCTGGTGAACTCAACCTGACAACATGAACATCCAGGCATCACAGCCTGTACCAGCAGTTTCTCTCATGATGATCTGACGACATGAACATTCAGGCGTCAGCCTGTACCAGCAGTTTCTCTCCTGATGATCTGACAACATGAACATTCAGGCGTCACAGCCTGTACCAGCAGTTTCTGCTGGTAAACTCAAACTGACAACATAAACATTCAGGTGTCATAGCCTGTACCAGCAGTTTCTTGCCAGGTGAACTCACTGACAGCATGGAAATGCCAGGTGTCATAGCAGCTTCTAGTGTACTCAACGTGACAATGAACATTCAGCAGTTTCTCCTGGCGAACTTGATCTGACAACATGGACATCCAGTTGTTAGCCTCCACTAGCAGTTCCTCATGAACTCAGTGTGACAATATGAATATTCAAGTAGAATGTACTTGCAGTTTGTCTTGTGAACTCAATCAGACCATGTGGAGCATTCATGTTTCATAATGTGTAGTTTTCCCGGATGAAGTCGATGACAGCTGAAGTACTGGCCAGGCTGTTAAAGACTCGCCGCTCAGCTCGACTCATCAGCTTCTCCATCATGTAGATGAGGTGATGGTGAAAGCACTGGAATGGGGTGCCCAGAGAGAGAGAAACATCCAGCTGAAAAATAACACAGCTTGTTGGTAAATGCTGGATGATTTTTATGGTACTGCAACTGAACTGGAAACCACTAGAAAAAGACATAAATGCATCATATTCAAAATACCAAATGTTAGTATCTGAAAACACAAAATCAATATTTTTTCTGTCTTTCAAGAGAACTGTAGGATTGTTCTGTAGATTGTTCCATGTGGTCTGATGCAGTACCATCAAATAAGTCAGGTCCACCATAACTAGTATAAACAGGTATAATTAGATACAACCTATCATAATAAAAGTGGCAAATATACCACATGACCCACTGAGCTCTGCACCCATAGAATCTGAAGGGCTTGAAATGGTTGCCAATGTCTGTGCCCACAGAATCCACAGGCACCAAATCACATATGCAAGAAATTAGTTTGCTGCTCCAAAAGTATGAGAGATCATGACAAAAGGTGGTGATACAGTGCACTACAAGTATTAAATTGATAATAAACTAAAACGTACATCCTCAATGTGTTTGATGTTTGCTTTGTTGGAAATCTTTGTTTTCTAAAGAGATACATACAACAGAATAATGAGTGTACGCACCATATTAAAAATGAATTTTTCTTTGCAAAATCTTCTGAATTCAGCGAGGTCCAAATGGGACATTTACACACCTGTCCACTGCATCTTAAATTGATGCCAACTACATTACCACATATCTTACATAATGAGGAAACAAGAGACAATACATTTGACTACATTTTCCACTCACAAAAGGAAAACAACAACAACTCAGATTATTTGATCTAAAAAAATCCCAGTCAGTTGTGATTTGTCATGTCCATTTATGCATTATTAACCACTCCCTTTATCATTGCAGAGAACACAAGCAAACATTTCAAATTATCAATAATTGGGGATTAAAGTACTAATTTTTCCTTATTTCCTCAAAATACAGCTAGAATTGTAAAACAAAAAGGTAAAAAAACAATACTCTGTTGTTTTCATGTCCGATCATCACATCCGACCTTTTTTATCACAACTGATTTTCTATAGTTTAAATTTTGAGTGCATTGTCCCATTTTGTGTACGACCTTTTGTCATTGGCTCATGTATATATATTTATAGGGATGCTGCTCCATCAGTATTTCATATGCTGCTGCATGTGCAAAGACTGCTCCAAAAATCTGCCACCTTTTTTTGTATTTTTGTCATCAGTACAAGTAAACAAAAGCATTTGACTGCAAAGCATATTTTGAATGCTGGTTCTGGTTATGACTGTGATTTTGATCCAAATATCAAAGATCTAATTTTCAACTGAACAAAATATTGCAAATGACCAGTAGTGAAATCAATGATGTGACTGAACCATAACCATTAAAGTAAAAGTCCAAGGTTTTTAAGTATGCAAAATGACCATTGAAATGATTGACAAATGAGTCACTAGTTTTAGATTTAATGAAATAAAAAAAATAAAAAATGTTTAATTGTTTTTTTTATCGATTTTATTTTCTGTAGGCTGGCCGAGACTACAGTCTCGGGTTCTCCATCAGTCACGTGACTTTCCCGGAAGTGACGTCAGTCTGGGGAGTCAGTGCAGTTGCCATCTTAGATTCTTCAGTAAACTGTGTATGTGTGTGGTCAACAAAAAAGTTAACTATGCCGGCCTACTGTGTTGCCGCGAACTGTAACAATTCGCAGACAACCCCAGGTATAACAATGCACGAGCTCCTGTGCAATTGACCCGCAGTGAGGCAAAAGTGGATTAAATTTATACAATTCAAACGAGCTGACTTTCTTGCTGCACCACATCACGCCCATTTGTGTAGCGAGCACTTCAGTGAGTGCGATTTTGCAAACCCCATGGAATACCGCATGGGGTTTGCTTCGAAGCTGACACGATGTTCCGGTACTCTTTCAAAATCCTGCCTGACAGGCTCAAACTGATACGGCTGTATCCTTGTGGGGCAAAGTATCAGTTTCATCTTCGGAGCTCAAGTTGGCCATTTTGCAGCGACTCCCCAGAGTGACGTAGTAGGCATATGGTCACGTGATTTGGGCATCATGGCGATGCTTTCAGTACGACAGAAAATGCCTTTTTTCATGCATTTATGACCCTCAGATCACAGTTTCACCTACATCATCGTTCTCAGCGAGCTTTAACGGAAATCATGTCAAAAATCACCCCTAACCTTGGACTTGTCCTTTAAGATCATCCAGGACTTTTCATCAACTGTATCAAAGACCAGGTCAACAGACATTTTGTTGTTGTTAATAAGTGGTGACCGTTTTTTGAACGGAGCCAGCACAACCACCCTCATACACAATGAACAACAATCATTTCTCAAATAAGCCTGTGGAATCTGGGTAATGTTTAAATAAGCCTGTGGAATCTGGGTAATGTACTGTGAGTACTTTCAAGGTTAGGAGCAACTGAATGAAGCACACTGCACACAGAACTGTCTGCTGGAATCACTGCACAGCTCACAATGATATAAGGCTGAACAGGTAAACAGACTGTCCGACTGGAAGCACTGCACAGCTCACAATGACATAAGGCTGAACAGGTAAACAGACTGTCTGGCTGGAAGCACTGCACAGCTCACAATGGTCATAAGGCTGAACAGGTAAACAGACTGTCCGGCTGGAAGCACTGCACAGCTCACAATGGTCATAAGGCTGAACAGGTAAACAGACTGTCCGGCTGGAAGCACTGCACAGCTCACAATGGTCAAAAGGCTGAATGGGTAAACAGACTGTCCGGCTGGAAGCACTGCACAGCTCACAATGGTCATAAGGCTGAACAGGTAAACAGACTGTCCGGCTGGAAGCACTGCACAGCTCACAATGGTCATAAGGCTGAACAGGTAAACAGACTGTCCGGCTGGAAGCACTGCACAGCTCACAATGGTCATAAGGCTGAACGGGTAAACAGTCTCCCCAACATCACTGTTTCCCTATGGCTGACCTCACAATTGTGCAATGCATGAAGTTGAGATGATTTTTAGTGGATTTCAAAACTAGTCTACAACTTACCTTTCAAAATAGCCTCTTTTGATGTTCTTCTCAGCCATGCATGGGTGTATGTGTTCTTTATTGGCATGTGGGTGTGATCCTATGCATGTGTGTGTGTGTGTGTTTCACTATGCTTAATATGAACAAGTATATTATTTCATTAATGTATTTTGATGCCACTGATTTTGGTGTATTTATGCATTGCATGTTTTTCTTTAAATTTGTAAAGCACTTTAAGTTGCTGAAAGCACTTTATAAATTCCCTTTTACTATTATACTAACAGAGAGAGAAAAAGATGATGAGAAGGAAGAAACAATAGTGAAACAAAGAAGACTGACCCAGTCTTTAATACACTGCACCGGTGTTTCATCGAACCCAGCATACATGGCTGGGTTTGCTAGCATCCCTCGGGCAGACATCACACCTGAAATGTAACAACCCAACACACATTCTGTTTAGTGTTACAGCAGTTTAGTAAAATACAATACTAGTTACTACACAAGACAGTAAAGTACAATAAAATTGTTCTCTCAAAACACAACACTTGACAAGTTCCCAGTCAGATTCAAAAACAGATCAAATTAATGCTCAAATGGGCAGAGCACCAGATTTACGATTGAAAGATCATGGGTTTGAGTCTCAGCAACCCTGCCGGCAGCAGAAATTTCTCCTCCTGGGTCAACTTTCTCTGCTGACTCTTATTTTGGTATCTGTTCCACCCCCATGTTACTGCAGCAGCACGTAAAAGATCCTGGTCATTCTGCCAAAGGTGCAGGTGGCAGGTTACAGCTTAACACACAGGCATTCTATGTGTGCAGCTTCAAGTAAAATAACACTGTAATCTGGTACATGGTTGTATGATGCACACAGCAGAATCTGTGCTGAGATGGTAGCAGTTTCATGTGATACAAGCCATGTAACAACTGAACAGCACTGTAAGTACATCACATCAGTGGATATTCAAAAACATACCATGTAAAGTGACAGTCACTCATTCATAGTCAACTTGAGCACAGTGGGTCTGCTTGGAAGCAGATTTAGTTAGTTGGGGCTTTGGAAGCACAGAATAGCAAGATGTATCCAGATGCTGTTGTGAAGTGCTTAGGGCTCACCCCAAGATGAGATGCTCAAGAAGGGTTCATATATAAATAAAACAAGCAATATCAAAAACGAGATCATAGTTCAGGAGCTGTGTGAGAGTCGAGGTGGCCGTCCAGGGCTGGCCGTCCTAACGAGCCTTCTGGTTTCTGTGGACGTAAAGCTATACTGAACCATGCTTCGGCATTGGTCTCAGCTTGTCCCTAATATGTCAACCGACATCCGAGGGCATTAAGCAACACTACCTACCTACCTATCAAAAACGTGAACCAATTTGTCCTAGCGGTAAGGCGTTAGGCTGGTAAGCAGAGGGACCTTGGTTCGAATCCGCTTTGGCTCGCCTTTCTCTTCAAAAGTTGTGGTCTGTGGACACTGTCTTGTGACTCTGTCCCTCACAATTAATGAAACATTAAAATGGCTCTCATCACTGCCCATCTCAATGCAGGTGTCATTCTGGTGGTGACAGTGTAGCAATATGTATATAATATCCCTCTTCCTCCACCTCCCCCCCCCCCCACCTTCTCCCCATCTCTAATAAGCCTTATGGTTTTTGTGGATGTTAAGCAACATGTTTACTTACAACCAAAAAGCATGGCTATGATACGTTCTCATACCTAGCATTAAATACCTTTCACAAAATGTCACCTGAAGATGACTCAAAAATGTGTTTACCATTTACACCAGTTTTTTCAGTGACAACATCAACATCAGCCAAACTTTTCACATCTCCATTGGCAACCACAGGGATACTGATGCTGTCTTTGATGGTGCCAATGGCTTCATAGTTCACTGGCTGGCATCGCTGCTCTTTGGTGCGACCGTGCACTGTGATCCAGGCTGCCCCACACTTCTCAGCTCTCTGGCACAGCTCCACTGTCTTCCTGAAACCATACACAGCAAGATCCAGAAACACTGCAAGTGGCATCACAACAGTGAATGGGGAGGGGATGTAGCTAAGTTGGTTGAGTATTGGGTCTGGCATGCTAATAATGCAGCTTCAGCTCCCCAGTGTGACAAGGGATTTTTTTCTCCAAGATTCAACTTTCAGTGCAGACTCTCCTACAGTGTACAATCATGTCCATTGATATCTGTGCACATGTTAAAAATCGTAAGCTTTGGCAGCCATAGCATTGTTTGGACACAGAAAAATGCAGCACACACTGGGCCAACCCTCAAACTCAAAGACACAATGTAGCTGCCCAAGTAACAGAGGAGCTGAAAAAGGTCACACGTCTCACAAATAACATGCGTGCTACCTACCCAAAAGAGAAACACAGAAGAAAAAGAAAAAAGAGCAATGAAGCTCAAACAGTGAAACACTCACACATAATTTTACCACATAATATAGTTACACTTTCTGCAACAACATAGATATACATAATATACATCATTATAAATGCTAACAATATTTATATAAGTGACATAACTACATAGGAAGACATTCACTCCCCTCTGTACTCCTGTGGACCCACTACATGTGATTTGAAAGCCAATCCTCTTTACAATTACATTTACTGATTTGATTTGATATCACCCACCCCATCTCTCCATCCCTCTTTCTCTCTCTCAGGTTGTCTGACAAACATTTGTGTTGAAACCTTTATCCTTGTGTCACTCTTGGGCCCATAGGGGGAAAACCATAACTAGGACAAACCAACCTTATATCGTTGTGTATTCTGATCTTGATAGAGATGGTGAAGTCTGGATCGGAGACACGGTCTCTTGCCTGGCGCACCATGTCGGACAGCAACTCTGGCTTGCCCAGCAAGCATGCCCCATACCCCTCCACCATCGCCCACCTGTTGCATCAAAGCCAGGTCACAGCACTCTCTATGTCAAATGAAGGCTGCCTCCATTACAAAATGAACAAAGACTATAGAAATTGGGAACTTTTACACGGAGCCGGTTTGGCCTAGTGGTAAGGCGTTAGGCTGGTAAGCGGAAGGACCTCAGTTCAATACCACTTCAGCTCTCCTTTCTCTTCAAAAAGGTTGTGGTTTGTGGACACTGTCTTGTGACTTTGTCCATCACTTCCTACTGAAACATTAAAATGGCACTCATCACTGCTCATCTTAATGCAGGAATCATTCTGGTGGTGACAGTGTAGTGATAGGTATATAATCTCCCTCTTCCCCCACCTCCATACCCCCTTCTTCCTGTCCCTAATAAGCCTTGTGGTTCTGTGAACGTTAAGCACCATGTTTACTTACTTACACTGTGGCAGCACGCTGTAAGACAAACCAGAGAGATAGATCTACAACAACCCATGCATATTTTCCATGCAGTTTCTTGGCTGAATTACAGAACAGGAAGCAAACTCTATTCGTGTAACCATGATGATAAATAGTACAGTGAATACCCCAATGAGCAACCATGCCTCACCTCCCTCACTGGACCTCTTTTCCCACAGTCCCCCGCACCCCTCTCCTCACAGTTTCCTCCCCCCTCCCTTTCTCAATCATCTTCACCAAGCACAACAAGCATGTGGCTCTCTGCATAAACTGTGCTATACAAGTGGACAATGACAGTGACATCTTTTAAAGACTTATTTTTTGAAAACCTTTCATGTAAAGGAGCCTGTGGCAATATAGGGACCAGACTATTGCAGCCTCAAGGCCTTTTGCATTCCCAGTCCCACCCATGAAATTGACGTTTATTTATAGGCCTGATTTTGTATGCATCTACTTCTAAATCATCAAGGCTGCCACCCCTCTTTTAATTTTATGACCACTTTTGTTCGAGTTTAAGGGTACTCGTAAAAGCAGACTTCTGCTGCAGTTGATGTTACCTCTGGGGACAGCCACAGTTCAGATCAACACCATCTGAAAATCTGCAACCAAAACATGTCTGTTTTACTTTTATGCCAGTAACTCTCTGATGTCACACAATAATGACAACATCAAAACAGCATTTTTTTTAATCTGCTGAAAACAGGATGTAATGTGCTTCCCAAAAACCAACATTTTTTTTTTAACTGCTGAAAACAGCAGGCAGACTCAACTGAAGATATAATGTTTCCTAAATAAAAATAAAATTTACATTTTGCATAAATTCACTGACACCTGACATATTAATTATTATTGTCTTCTAAATACATAAAACAAACTTCACAATATACATATATGTATGTCATAAACTTTATCTCAATTTTCATTTTGAATAAGAGACAACAGCTTACGGAGAGACAATTTCTGCAGCATCAGCAAATTCATTCGCACAGCTTGCAGCAAACTGCACAATCAGGGGTCTATCCTCTGAAACAAAATAGGTTTTACTATAAATTACTTTTTTTATAATTTACTACCTGTGTGTGTGTGTGTGTGTGTGTGTGTGTGTGTGTGTGTGTGTGTGTGTGTGTGGTGTGTGTGTGTGTGTGTGTGTGTGTGTGTTGGAGGTGTCTGCAGTGTATGTGTGTTTGCACATGCATGTACATGTGTCGTACTTAGTAGTACTAGTAGTTATAGTAGTACTACTAGTAGTGATGGTGGTGGTGGTGGTGATGTGTGACTGTCTCAGTGTCTGTCTTATTGTCTGTGTGTTACAAGGGGTATGTGTGCACAACTGAGTCACATTGCTGTCATTGTTTCCCTTTGGCAACATTTGTGTGTTTGTATCATGTGTGGTGAATGTTTGTGAAGGATCAGATGATCTTTGACAAAGCTGCATATATATATATATATATAATATATAAAACTTGATCTAGTAACTTAACTATGATTAAGTGCACAGCCACTGGTATTGCTGTGAGTATGACATATAATTATAATATATTTTTTATTTTTAAAACAATAACAATCATATTCATAACTTCATGTTATGCAGTTCTTTAAATGACTAAATGTTTTGTACAATTTCAACTATTAGTATTACTATATCACTAGAACTAATTAGTTGATAAAGAAAATAAAAATATTGTCTGGCAATAATAATAATAATAATGTACATTTATCATGCGCTCATCAATGCCCTGAGCGCTCACTGATATTGATAATGATAGTTGATAATGATACATTCCATTTACAAATAATTAAATTATTCAATTGAAATTTGTATGTCTATCAAGGTGTCATAGCATACTCTGTCTCATCATAGGATGTTAAGTGTCACAGATCATGCCACATCTGCCTTCTGCAGAAGCTGACTAAATACACCTACTGACAGTGACAACTACTGAACTAGGGTAACACACACACACACACATATATATATATATATATGCATACATGTATACAGTACAAATGTATAACTATAAATTGAGGTGTACCTGGGCAGGTGGTGAAATCACTATCACGAGCCTTCAAAGATTTGACAAAAGAGTCAGCAATGATCATGGGAGTATAGGCCAGGTCACAGTCATATTTCCGCACTAACATTCGAAAAGGTAATCTGCAAGAAACAAGACAAAGACTGGATTGATGTGGAAGACTAGCTTGCATACACGTAACAAAGAACTCAGATTAGAAACCATCATTATTATTAATATTATTATATTAAAAATATATAATATTAAAAAATCTGCTTGATAAAACAATTGCAGTTTAGACAGTTTGTGAATGAATACCTACATTGATATAGTTAGTAGTACATAGGTATGTAAATAAACATTTGAGAAATTAATATTTTCCTTCATTGTAGTAACTTTGTACCAAAACAAATTAAGTTTATAACTATATTACAAAGTTACCTTATTACTAATACTATAGTATTACTTAGTAGCTTTTCACATGCACAGGTCTGCCTTAGAACTCATAAATGCCACGCTACTGTATCCTGCATGGGGAAAAAAATTATTGAAAAAAGCACAACAAAAACAAAACAAATTTCACTGTTTCAGCAACAAAATGGTACAGCACTGTGAAACCAGGCTGAGAAACTGAAAATCAATGTCAATGTGGGCTCATAATAAAATCACTTGAGGATTTGTTACAAATATACCCCTGGTAATTATCACCTTAATAGAATTAGACCGTTCTTTTTCCACTAATGACCATCAATCAAGAATTCGGTCATACAAAGTGCATTTCCCTCTCCCCAATTCTCATCCTGGTACAATGGTAGTTCACTTCTTCTACATACTTACTTGGAATACCTAACCATTGGCGCACATATTTTCACGGTTTTGTCAGAATTAAACAGTTGAATCGGTTTTGACCATTGAAAAGAAGTTGTTTCTTTTGTCATCGTAATTATAAAAAGTGCAAATTTTATTCTGATTCACAGGATTCAAAGGGTTTGATTAAACATTCAGGGTGGTCAAAAATTAACCCCAAACACGACACTGATAATCCGAATTTTCATCGCGTTCGCCATGCTGGAAAATAGAGTTATTTTTCCTTGAACTTGGACGTTTCCTGTTTTTCTTTCCAAAGGAGTTCCAAAATGGCAGACGACGACGTGTGGCACCTTTTGAACGACGATGGTAATTAGATTCCTCAGTTTTCCTCTTTGATACAGTTTCATAATCCTTTTGAACCAGGCATGGAATGGACTTCTTTTAGGTGTGAATTAAGTAAAGGGCTGCAGTCACCGTAAGCCGCTGCTCGTGCAAGCGCAGTCAGAACTGACAGGATGCCAGAATGCAGAAGACACGAAAGTGTACATGTATTTAACAGATAACTGCATACGTAAGCTATTGGTTACAAGTGGGTTTCCGTGAAACAGTGACCACAGATTCCTCCATATTTTTTTCATGTCAGTGAAAGTGACATGCAAGAAGCAGACGGAAGTGGGGAGGTATTAATTGTTGAGCGCTGTATTTCATGCGTGGTCAGAAAGTAGATCTTGTCCATCTGCAGGGTGGGACTAGGAAGTTGGTTGTTGTTATTGTTTTTGGAGAGTGGAGTGAGGTGAATATCATTGTGTGCATTCTAACATTACATGCCCACAACTAAAACGTTGTATTCAATTTTTAATGTGTTTCCAATACATCATGCAAGGCAGTTTTAGACCCGGGGGGGGGGGGGGGGGGGGGGGGGACCTCTCTGTTAGATTAGAACTACTAAACTAGTACAGTAGTAATAGTATGATTGCATCTCTAGGTGTACTGTTTTTATTTTGTTGACTATGAATAGGTGCCGGAAGAATTTTAAAATAAAGTTTCGTAAGAAATAGTGTGACTTGTTCTTCACAGCCAGTACACATTTTATGGCATTCAGTGTTTGTGTGTGGTACAGAGGCATTCAGACAGTTCCTCAGTGAGGATTTTGATGTCAAGGACCATGCCAACAAGGTCATCCAGGGAATGGTCATCACACAGCAGCTGGGTAAACTGGCGGAGGGTATTTCCCTGCTGGACAAGGAGATCCACACTCAGGTGCGTGTCAGTGCTGTCACTCCACATTGTGCTTTCCTACACTGCTGCTGCTAGTGTTACTGTGCAAACTACAAGACCGAGACATTCATCTAAGCAATAACATTTAAAATCACAAACAATTACTAAAACTAAATGTAACACTAACACAGTAACAAACCAGTGTTAATCACACTGTAATGTTTATGGGGTCAGGCTTGGCATGTGAGTTTTGTTGCTGAAATCCTGGAGGATCATAGTACAACTTCAAACCAGTTCAAAGATAAAGGGTCACATACAACCATTACATGTCATACCAAAGACTAATAATGGCACACACACACACACACACACACACACACACACACACACACACACAGAATAGATAAAATTGACAGTTGGTGACACTGACACAACCATTGTGACTGACATCAGTATCGTAAGCATTCTGCTAAGTTTCAGTGTGTGGGGGTCAAGTCATACATGTGTGTGCATACTTGTAAAGTCTACAGTTGATGTGTGGGTCAGTAGTTCAGTGCATTGGGACCCAGCTTAGTGCATCAGGTATGCAACAGCATAAATTAATGACATGTATAGTGATGTACTGCCCTTTTCAAAACTTCTGCAGGTAACATATTCCATGCCTCATAACCATATGCAAGCCAATGCCAGTATGCATGGTGCAGTAGCTAGCACTGTTAGTACTGGTTTTAGCTGTAAAGATATGGCAAATGGGGCAGACACTGGTCTAATGGATGTGCATGGCTAGTCAATGTGGCATGCATACATAACTGAAGATTACTTTCTGGGAATAAATAACAGAGTTAATTGACTTTGTTTAGCAGTAGGTTGAATTGACCTGGTTCAGTGACAGTGGTTGAATACAGTGCAAGCAAATTACTTTCAGTTATTACAAACAGTATTTTGTCATGTGTTCATGAATGTTTGCTAAACTTCATTTAACTAGATGATGTTAGTTTATTGAAAAAGTTTTATTGTGGTCATATTATAAATAATGTTCAGTATTGTTTGTTTGTTTGTTGTTGTTTTTTTGGGGGGTAGGGTAGTTGTTTTTTACTAAGATTTAAAAGCAATTTTATATTATCCTGCAGATTGTCAATCATCATGAAGACCTCTTGTCACAAGCAACCAGCGTTGAAACACTTGAAGGTACTGTCATCCTCATCATACCATACAGCAGAACCCCACAGGAATTTAAAGTCAATAAAAAGTGACCTCAGAAGATGAAGGATTCATTGGCATGGGAAGAGTAAAGTTTCACTGTGTGATCTTTAAAAAGGAATAGTCTTTGGTCAGGTGTGCGTTCACACTGAACTGTGAAAAGTGGGGTTTAACCACTGGGTCTTACTCTTAGACTTTAGAGCTAGAAAGTAAAAAGAGGGCTGGTCTGATGAGATAGTCCTTAGACGTTAGGGTTTTTGTTGCATCTTTGAATATAGAAAGCTAGTTTTTAATCTACTGATGCTACTCTCCCCTGCCTCCCCCCCCCCCCCCCCCCCCCCCCCCACACCGCCACCACATGTACACACACACACACTCACACACACACACATACACTATATCATATCAAAAGTACAAACTATCAAGGGCAAAAGTGACCTATAACTGCATTAAAAAATGTTAGATAGTCCTAAGCAAAATGTTCTACATAAATAGGTCATTGTACATTATTCAGTGCATTTACTTAAGATTTATAAATACAGACACATGAGATTGATTGATGATCGCTTATATAGCACTATTCTCCGCTCTCTTGAGCAGACTCACTGCTCTCGCATGTAATTCTACATGAGTGACTAGCTTTTTATAGTGCGTTTAAAAAAAAAAATCCACCAAAGTGGTGTACTTACAGCTGGTGCCACATGAAACTGCTGCCGTCTCGGCGCAAGGTCTGTGTACACCGTAAACCATGCTCCATGTCACTTCATGCAAAGCCACAGATGATGTTTATTTGTGAATATTCACTGTGGCTGTGTTTCATAGACCTTGAGCTGTCTTTTGTGTCAGTAATGACATACTTTGCACTGGAAAGCATATAAGGTTTGATCAGGTGCTTGACTGCAGTTTATGATCTAGCCTGGATTTGCAAGGAGGCATTGTGCCAGTCAAATCTTCAATCTGTTTGTTTACTTAGTTTAAATTACATAAGATAACTATATAATATATATATATATATATGCTACTCATTTGACATTATACTAGCCGCTGTGTGATATCTGTGTTATTTTGAATGTTTACAGGTGTACTTCAGATGATGCAGACACGAACCCAGTCTCTGCTGTCAGCAATGGACAGGTACACCCATGATCATGACAGTATGTGACAGTTGCATTAAACATGACTGCCATTGGAAGGCATGCTATCTTTGACGTGACATGTGTTGGTAGTTCTTGTGATGAGACCAAGACTGGCACTCTTCTTCATCACTAATGTAGATATTTGCATGCCTGTCTTGTTTGTCATGTTGTGCATGTGATCATTTCTTTTAACTATTAAAAGTTTTGTTGTTTGGTGTGTATTTGTTTCTTGTTTTTTCTTAGTTTTTTTTTTTCTTTTTGTTTTTTTGGTGGGGGGTTGTCATTATGGAGAAAAACAAATCCAGTAATTAAGATGATGTTGTTTATTTCAGAATTAGAGCCAAAGTGTCCGAGCCATACACCAAAATTCTGGCCAGAACAACGCAGCTCAGACATCTGCATGTAAGTCTGTTAACAGGCAATTCAGTTTGAGTGAAAAGAATATTTCTCTGTGTTCAGTGGGCAGTCTTCATCAAATGTTTTAGACACCCTACTGGATTAGGATAACTGACAGGCATAAATCTGCTCCGTTCATTTTTTACAATTAATGGAGAAATTGTATATTGAAGACTTGTAGTTGTAACAATAACAATAATAAATGTGTTTGTTTCTTTGGGGGGGGGGGGGGATGGGGACCCAGAGAACCAGCCAGAAAATGAGTGAGGTATTAGGGGTGAAAAGTCAATGCCTTTACACTCACATGGATTATACTGCCCATCCAGCCTGTGCTCATGTGTGTGTGTGTGTCTCTCTCTCTCTCTCTCTCTCTCTCTCTCTCTCTCTCTCTCTCTCTCTCTCTCTCTCTGTGATGAAAGTGTGCATCTGTAGACCTTTGTAAGTGCCCTTGACTCGTATGAGATGGGGTGCCATAAATAGTCCCACTGTCATAATAATTGCCTTCCAAACTCATCGCTTCCAAAACCGTTTTTAAACTGTCATTTTCACAGCCACATCTCTGTCCCCAGTGTTTGTTGCTTGTGTTGTCCTAAAGGACTCTGCACTCCCACTTTATGTGGAAGAGATGGTGCTAATGCTATACAATATTATTATGGATCATACCATATTGAGACTGGTGGTTAGTTTTGTTCTGCAGGCACAACACTTTTCTTTTACTTGTGCTTTTCAAAATTTAGGAGTGCTTATGTTATTACAGCATTTGAAATGACAAGTGACAAGTGTGGGGGTGTGTGTGTATGTGTTCCAGGAGACGTGTGACTTGCTGCGTCGCATCATACGCATCATGCACTTGACAAAACGTCTTCGCACACAACTGCAAGGGGGAGCACGAGAGATCACTAAAGCAGCGCAGAGTTTGAATGAACTGGGTGAGCTGCAGTCTCTCTTCTTTTGCACTGAGTGTCTGTATTGAGTTAAACTTAAAGTGAATCTCTTTTGTTTGTGGTTGCCCACCCTGACAAAGAGGGTCTGCTTTCACTCTTCTGCCATACAGTAGAACCCCATTTAGGACCACTCCTTAAAGGTGAACTTCTGAAGAGAGACTGATTCACATATCCCCTGTCCACACTTTCCTGCTGTTTGTCTTCCTTTTCAGATGCATTTTGTTTAAGAAGAACAAATCTAAGCAAATTCTAGGGTGCTGACAATTTTATCTTCCGTGTTACAGACTATGTGTGTGAAGGTATGGACTTGTCGGGTGTGGAGGTGATTGAGGCTGACCGCCGCTTCATCAAGCAGGCCCACAAAGACGTGGAGTCACAGGCGCAGAAAATGCTGGAGCAGGGCATGGAGACGCAGGTACAGGACCTTGGGGACACTCAGCACAGACACAGAGCCAGAGTTGGTTTGTTAGCGCATGGACTTTGATGCCTCGTCAGCTGCATAGGCTTACCTCAGGATGAGAGCCTGTGTGTGGATGTGAATGTATTTGTTTTAATGTGCAAACGTTTCAGTCAAAAGAGTGAACATTTCAGTCAAAAGAGTGAACATTTCAGTGAACATTTCAGTCAAAAGAGTGCATATGCTAGCTTTCCAGATGCCACTTCAGTCAGAAAAGGGGATCATTCATGGTCAAACAGCAAACGCTGCAAGAAAAAGAGTGCCAACAACCACCAGCTTACCAAGTGTAAAGTTATACCAGTATTACATTCAGTTTTATTCACCATCAGGCTTTTCTGTGCCATTAGACTTATTTTTCTTTTTTTCTGGTCAGTATTGATTCTAGTCAGATTATGAAAATGAATGTGGATATGGCTGTTTTCATCAATCCATATGTCTAGTGTTGCATATAATTATGACCTTCAAGGATCTTGTCATTCTTACTGTTGGTTTTATTACTGTACTTGTTGCTGTTTGCTCTGATATAACCGTACTGGTTGACTGGGTGTAAAAAGTCAAGTTACTACTACTGCT
The DNA here is from genome assembly GCA_018857735.1 of Alviniconcha marisindica. Taxonomy (NCBI): domain Eukaryota; kingdom Metazoa; phylum Mollusca; class Gastropoda; family Provannidae; genus Alviniconcha; species Alviniconcha marisindica. The sequence goes on along the minus strand of JABMCL010000211.1, from coordinate 307,009 downwards.
GTTGGTTTATAATGCTGTGTGTATAATATGAGCAATGATTTGTGTGTATTTTTACATCGCTAGATCAGCAAGAACTGATTGTGAGAAGAGGCTGCTGCCTAAAATCTCAGTCCTTCAGGAATAAAGTTGTGAGTGCGAGACTGGCAGACAGTTTCTCTTGGATAATAACGTTCTGAGTATGAGACAGGCAGACAGTTTTGACATGACACTAGCTGATTGTTGCTGACTGTCGCTGATGACCACTCTGTTTGTTCCCATCATCTCTCAGAACCAGACGCAGGTGGCCACATCTCTGCAGGTGTTTCACAACCTGGGTGTGTTGGCTGTAGTGGTGGAGCGTGTGGTCAGCAGCTGTTATGACACCCTGCATCGCAGTGTCCGCTCCTGTCTGGATGTCACCGCTCTGTCCCAGCAACAGTCATTTGCCACAGCCAAAGGTGGGGGGGGATGGGGGGAGGAAGAATTGTTTTGTTTTTTACTGCTATGTGGGCTAGTATAAGGGAGAGAGCAGTAAATAAAGTGGATGATGTTGTTGCCTGCGAAGTCGCATGCGCAGGCCTGTAGCATGAGGTACCTATGTTTTTTGTCATATCCTAAAGACTAGGGCCTGGACCCACTAATAATAATTTAAATATTTATACAGCGCAGAATCTTGTTCAGAGAGACTAGTCTTAGCACATACATACACACACATAATAATATACATTTATCATGTGCTCATCAACGCCTTGAGCACTCACATAATACATATTGACCTAAATATGATATTCTATACCCATTTAGAGTACAGTCCCACAAAAACAACTCGCACAAAGCAAGATACGGAAAGCCCAGCACACACAAAAATCACAATGAATTTAAATGTGTACGACACTGATCTGTATCATACATCATACACGCACACGCATGCACACGTACACACACACCACACACACACACACACACACAATGATGAATATATTGACTATACACAACTTACAGCCATGTTCAACAGATAACAGACAGGGACTGCCCAACAGTGAGAAGAAAGGGAAGAATGTTACCAGCCAAATTCACTTCAAAGTCTGTCATTTTGCAGTTGTGAATCCTGCATCTTAACCAGCTTCCAGCCTGGATGCAGCACCTGTCCTTATTGTCTACATTGTGTGACAGGGGGACCTGGTCGTGCGGCTATGCCAGCACCTGGCAACACTGCGGCTATGAGGGCCAGTCTGTGGACAAACATGGAGAAACTGATGGACAGCATCTACTCTGCTTGTGCCCAGGTCAGAAACAGGGCAGAACATGTTTTTTTGTGTGTGTGCACAAGTCAGAAACAGGGCAGAAAAGTGGGGGGGGGGGGGGCACAGGGCAGAAACAGGGCAGAAAAGTGTTTTTTGTGTGTGTATGTGTGCACAGGTCAGAAACAGGGCAGAAAAGTGTTTTGTGTGTGTGTGTGTGTGTGTGTGCACAGGTCAGAAACGGGACAGAAAAGTGTTGTTTGTTGTGTGCACAGGTCAGAAACAGGGCAGAACAGTGTTGTGCTTTTTGTGTGCACAGGTCAGAAACATTGCAGAACTGCACAGACCAGAGATATTGCAGAAAAGTGTCATTTCTATGTGTGTGTGTGCACAGGTCAGAAATGGCAAAAAAGTGTCTTTCTTTGTGTGTGTGCGTGTGTGTGTGTGTGTGTGTGTGTGTGTGCAGATTAGAAACATTGCTTGAATGTGTCATGTGTTTGTTTGTTTTGTGCGCAGGACAGAAGCCTTGTAAGATATGTCATGTTTTGGATTTTGTGTGCACAGGTCTGAAGCATTGCAGGAAAGTATTTATTCTGTACATAGGTCAAATGTAGCAGAAAAGTGTTATTTTTGTGTATGTGCTTAGCTCAAAAACATTACAGAAAAGTGTTATTTTTGTGTATGTGCTTAGCTCAAAAACATTACAGAAAAGTGTATTTTTTTCTTTTTTTCTTTTTCTTTTTTTGTGTGTGTGGCTGTGTGTGTGTTTGTACAGGTCAGAAACATTGTGTAGAAATGTCATTTTGTGAAGCTTTTCTCTCATGTACACTAAAGTCTTTGCAAACTGAGCATTGTGCCACAATATGAAAACAGCATTTGTTTTTGGAACTTCTGAACTGAAGGATGCGTATGCAATAAAGTGGAACCTACCTAGGATAAATTCCTTGAAGACAAAAAAATTATGCTTGAGATAAGAGATTAAAATAGCCCCAGTGCACATGGCCTTATGTTGTAGTTTCCTTATAACATAGTTCTGTTGAGAACAAACAGCAGAAGGGATTTCTGCTGTATTACCATGGGAACATCATGACAAACTGTTCTCATTTGATGTAGTCAACAGCTTATGTGCTGCATTTTCAGGTTCAGCGCCATCAGAAAGTGCTGACTAAAATGGGAACATGAGGAAAATCTGTATTTGTTTGATGTAGTAATGGCTAATAGCTTGTTTGCTGCATTCTCAGGTTCAGCACCTTCAGAAAGTGCTGGCCAAGAAGCGGGACCCTGTCACACATGTCTGCTTCATTGATGAACTGGCAAAGGTGAGGCTTCTCGTACATATCCTCTCTCTCTGTTTGTACTTAAAGATTTAGTGTATATTTAAACTGATATTTTTTCCACCTTTTGGGGGAGGGGGAGAGGAGGCAGGAGGTGTCTCCCCCCAAAGGTAACATTTTTAATAAATATTTTCTGTCATTTCAGCACGGCCATGGCAATGTGAACATTATTCAAGAATTCTGGGAGAACGTCACCAGAATGCTCACCAAAGAGTTTGGCGAAGCTGCAGAGTGTAAGTGCCGGTTGTCTGGAATTGTGTTTTGTTGCTGGAAGCACTGCAGTCAGATTGATAGCACTCAGTTGGAGATGCCTGTTTGTGTTTGCCTGTTGTGTACATGTCTAAGGTGGCCAAAGACAGTAAACACCCTTTATTGGGCTTTGAGTTAACAAGTGATCACTGGACTTGCTTAACAGTTTTTGCAATTTTTGTCACCATACATCTAGCTTCTGGTGTTGAGCTCAGACATCATACTCAATTGCCATGTTGACAAAATACCCATGATGCATACAGATGAGTTTTTTTTTCTTCTTCTTTTTTGTTGTGTGTGTGTGTGTGTGTGTGTGTGTGTGTGTGTGTGTGTGTGTGTGTGTGAAATAACCATTTGTTCACTGCTTTGAAAGAGGCATGTTTGGCAAACACTAGCACATTGCTTTTTTCATGTCCCAAAAGGTATTTATCCTTAAACTTTTGTGTTTTGACTTTTATTGGCAGTGAAATACTTTTCTTCTTTTCTTTTCTTTTTTATATTTTTTTTGCACCTGTACATTGCCTAGACATTAATTCCATAGTTATCACTGTCATTGAGTTTTCTGCTTTCTGTTGCCCTTAGCATCCTCATTCCTAAAGCAAGCTTTCGAGGGAGAATATCCCAAGTTGCTGCGACTGTACAGTGACTTGTGGCGCCGCCTGCAGCAGTTCTCTCTCACCATATCCGTCACACCCAGTGCTGGCGCATCAGAGCTGGTACTGCCAGAAAGTGCGGAGAAAGACCAGGACATCTTTGTGCCGGCCGACAAGGCCAGCACTTCTTATGAGTGAGTTGGGGTGTGTGTGGGTGGGTGTGTAGGAGTGTATGTGGGGATGGGAGTGTGGGCTGGGGAGTGTCTGTGTGGGTATGATGTCGTTGATAATGATTAATTTGACCACCCCAGGACTTGATCTTTCTTACAGATGAGTGGGCATATTTTGCCAGTCAGAGTGTGTTCTGGCACTGACTGATGTTTGCAAGGACAGATGAAATCATTTATCTCTTGTTAATCCTGTTTCAGCTGACTGCATTGATGATGTAACAGTGCCAATGAAAAATAATTTCTAACATTGCTTCACCTGTCACAGTGGTGTGTAAGAGAGATTTAAAAAAACGAAGTACAAGAATAAATTAGCCTGGCTTACTTTTTTCTTTGGATTTCAGAAAGGTTGTTTTGTTTCGTATCATGCAGGATTTTCAATCTCTGTTTGAGGGTGTTTGACTTTTCAGTTCAGAGAAAGCTCTTCGTGAGACTCTTACGGAGTTTGAAAATGCCTACCTGTCCCGGTCACTGTCACGGCTGTTTGACCCCATCAACCTGGTGTTCACCTCCAGCAGCTGTGACCCCCCCACCTCTGAGGAAGTGGACAACATTGTCAAGACCATCAGCAGGTCAGTGTTGCCCACTTTCAGTAGGAGGTGTGTGAATTTCCATCTTGTGCACTTGTTGACAATGTCAGTGTTTTATGTCTGTTCACCGAAAGGTGATTATCTTGTGTGCTTGTTGACATCCATCAGTCAGTGTTTTATGTTTGTTCACAGAAAGGTGATTATCGTGTGTGCTTGTTGACATTCATCAGTCAGTGTTTTATGTCTTCACACAAACGCAATTATCATGTGTGCCTGTTGACATCCATCAGTCAGTGTTTTATGACTGTTCACAGAAAGGTGATTATCTTGTGCACTTGTTGACATCCATCAGTCAGTGTTTTATTTTATGTCTGTTCACAGCAAGGTGATATTTGACTAACTGTTGACACATGGCACAGCGAGGTGATATTTGACTAACTGTTGACACATGTCACAGCGAGGTGATATTTGACTAACTGTTGACACATGTCACATGATAATGTCTGTGTCATAGTGCACTATGGAAAAGAAGCAGTTAGATCAGTTGATGAATTTGTAGGTGAACATGCACAGTTCATTCATCCTCTGACATTTGTTGATGCCACTTGTGCAGTTGTGGATGGCTGAGGTTTATTTTGCTCCACCTGTTGTCAAACCTGTGTCGTTCTTCCACTAAAGGAATGTGCATACTCAGGAAACCCATGACTGCATACAGAACATATGACCACGTGGAACATTTTTCACCAGCAGGGCCCCTGTGTTTGAGGAGCCAGTACAGTGAATGCTGGCTTGCCTGTAATCCCCATTTGCGAAGGAGGCCATCAGTCCGGCCCTCCTTCCACATGCACCAGTCATCAAGCCCCACAGGAGCTGTTTGCTTCTCTTCATTTTTAGATCAAAAAATGTTCTTCACTGTCTAATATTCTTGAATAATTTGTGGGTGTTAATGATACGTGGGATGGCATTGGTCCATACAGCTGTGTTTTCTCCTCAGCAGTAGACCTCAGTCAGGAATGGCAACATCAGAGTTACTGTTTGTCAGCCAGGCATTTTGTCTGCCGTTTGTCATCCATTCATTTTGCCTGTCATTTGTCTTCCAATGCCTTTTGTCCGTCGTTTGTTATCCATTCATTTTGCGTGTTATTTGTCATCCATTCATTTTGCCTGTGATTTGTCATCCATTCATTTTGTCTGTCATTTGTCATCCACGCATTTTGTCTGTCATTTGTCATCCATTCATTTTGTCCATTGTTTGTCATCCATTCATTTTGTCCATTGTTTGTCATCCATTCATTTTGCATGTCATTTGTCATCCATTCATTTTGCATGTCATTTGTCATCCATTCATTTTGCATGTCATTTGTCATCCATGCATTTTGTGTATGCCCTGCCTTCCTGGTTCATGACTGGATCATTGCTGGATGTTTTTTGCAGTGAGCTACACGTGTCAAGCGTGGACACCAAGCTGAGCATCACCATTGCCAAGAACGTGTCCAAAACCATCCAGCTCTTCTGTGTCAAGAGTGAACAATTGGTCAGTCTCTGCCCATTCTTTGGATGTTTCGCAGCCGCACAGACATACGACAGATTCATGCCAATTTTGCAGAGCACTAAGCAAATTGCATTATAGGCACTACAAAGATGTAAAATAGAAGTTTACTGAGGATGCTGGGTGTGTTGCTTCTTCCCGTCCCTTCTTTTCCCCAGCTGTGGGTGTCCTTGTCTCTTCACATCTTTAACTGCCAAAATATGAACAGTGAAAATTCCAGATGTTTTTAGGAGTATAGAAACAGCCACAGTAATGTGTGATATCCGATATATTCAAGATTACTTTATTATCTCGTTAGTGTCTTTCTGTTTGTCTGTGTGTCTGACACTGGATAGTAAATGTGATCAACACTGAGTAGTGAGTGCTGAGTTAGAATAGTTTTTGATTATGTGGAGACATCTTTGCACATAAGTGAATGTCAAACTGTGTACAGGTACTTGTACTGTTAGCTTGGTTTCCAGCTGTGCACGGATGGTGAGGCAAGTCAAGTGATTGCAGCACCAACAGCAGGCCAGAGTCGTAACGCTGCCACTGTCAACACACTCTTCCACTTTCACCAGGCTGTCACCAAGGTAATGCACACACACACACACACACACACACACACACACACACACACACACACACCACACACACACACACCAGTCAGCCCTTGTCTTGTTCATCCCTGACCTTTTTGCCTTTGTCTTGTTCATCACACACCTCTTTGTCTTGTTCGTTACACACCTCTCTGTTTTGTCTTGTTCAACACATATCTCTTTGTCATTGTCTTGTTCATCACACACCTTTCTGTCTTTGTCTTGTTCAACACATACCTCTTTGTCCTTGTCTTGTTTATCACACACCTCTTTGTCTTGTTCGTTACACACCTCTCTGTTTTGTCTTGTTCAACACATATCTCTTTGTCATTGTCTTGTTCATCACACACCTTTCTGTCTTTGTCTTGTTCAACACATACCTCTTTGTCCTTGTCTTGTTTATCACACACCTCTTTGTCCTTGTCTTATTCATCACACCACACACCTCTTTGCCTTGTTCATCACACATGCACCTCGTTACCTTTGTCTTGTTCATCACAGACATTTTTGTTCTTGTTCATTGCACACCTCTTTGCCCTTGTCATGTTCATCACACACCTTTTTGTTCTGGTCTCATTCATTGCACACCTCTTTGCCCTTGTCTTGTTCATCACACACCTCTCTGTCTTTGTCTTGTTCATCACACACCTCTTAGTCCTTTCTTGTTCATCACACACCTCTTCGTCCTTGTCTTGTTCAGGACACACCTCTTTGTCCTCATCTTGTTCACAACTGTTAACATACTTCAGGTGGTAACTGGACTGACCAACTTTCCTGATGAGGCGAGAGTCAGTGTGGAAGCATCACTGGAGGTAAGACTTCATCAATACCAACACCCATGTGTGTTACCAGTGGAATTGGTTTTATTCTGCTGAAACAAACTGCAAGTGTGCTATGCACAAACACCAAAAGTGAAGTTCTTACTGTAAGTATCCTTTACAGTTAGACTGCAGGCTTATCATGCACATAACACTGTACTTGTACGGGAAAACAGCTGCATTACTGCTCAAAATTTCTGAGAAGAATGACTGGCTGAAGAACATGGAGGAGGCTGAATTTTCTGATATGATCCTTGTAAGTTGTATGATCTTTTGCCAAAACATCTGGTATGATCCTTTGCCAAAACATCTGGTAAGATCCTTTGCTGAAACATCTGGTATGATCCTTTGCCAAAACATCTGGTATGATCCTTTGCCAAAACATCTGGTATGATCCTTTGCCAAAACATCTGATATGATCCTATGCCAAAACATCTGGTATGGTCCTTTGCTGAAACATCTGGTATGGTCCTTTGCTGAAACATCTGGTATGGTCCTTTGCTGAAACATCTGGTATGATCCTTTGCTGAAACATCAGCCTCTTTCAGTTCCATGGGTCAGTTTACAGTGCAGCTTGTTTGACCTCATTATTCGGGAGCAAGCGTGACTGCACCAACAGTTGACATGTGATTGTGGCTGGCATGTCTGGGCTACCCTCAAAGTGGAATTTGAAAACTGTCTTGAAAGGTCTTTGGTGAGGGGTCCATTTACACTTACAGTCTACCAGAAAGAGTAAAAAGTCTCATTATATTTTTTTCCTTCTTGTTCTTATCACCGTTTATCTTGTTGTCCATATAATCTGTTTGTTGCTTTATTTGTTTAATGTTAGGGCTGTTCTGATATGGGCCATTTTAGCTTGTACTGTTCTGTTTTCAGTGTATTGTTATGAGAATAAACAATAAACTGTTTAAACCAAGAGTAACGAATTTGTTCATAAAATGGTCCTGAAAGAGGGGAGGTCCTTATAGTCAGGGGTTCAGTTATGTGGAAACATGAAGGGAATAGTATCAGGGGGAAAAGGTGGTCCTAAAGGACGGGTGGTCTTTCCTGAGGATTCCACTGTAGTTAAAGGTCTCCTTCTCGGCTGCTTGCAGAAAGTGGTCCAGCTGATGGGGGTGGCCATCACACCTCTGTTGTCATCCCTGAGCGATGCTCTGGAGGCCATCATTCTCACCATGCACCAAGAGGACTTCTCTGGGTAACTGGCGCAGCTCCCCTGACATGCCCATCACAAAGCACTCTGTTGACCAGGCTGTCGTGAAGCTGTCAGCACCCACCTCCCCTGGGATCCATGATGCTTTCTTCAGATGAAAGCCATGATAGAGTACAGGCACTCTCTGCACATGCCAAACACTGGCAGCTGTACTCATAGAGTACAGGCACACTCTGCACATGCCAGACACTGGCAGCCATACTCATAGAGTACAGGCACACTCTACACATGCCAAACACTGGCAGCCATACTCATAGAGTACAGGTACACTCTACACATGCCAGACACTGGCAGCCATACTCATAGAGTACAGGCACACTCTACACATGCCAAACACTGGCAGCCATGCCAACAGAGTACAGGCACACTCTACACATGCCAAACACTGGCAGCCATACTCATAGAGTACAGGTACACTCTACACATGCCAGACACTGGCAGCCATACTCATAGAGTACAGGCACACTCTACACATGCCAAACACTGGCAGCCATGCCAACAGAGTACAGGCACACTCTACACATGCCAAACACTGGCAGCCATACTCATAGAGTACAGGTACACTCTACACATGCCAGACACTGGCAGCCATACTCATAGAGTACAGGCACACTCTACACATGCCAAACACTGGCAGCCATGCCAACAGAGTACAGGCACACTCTACACATGCCAAACAATGGCAACCATACCGATAGAGTACAGGCACACTCTACACATGCCAAACACTGTTAGCCATACTCATAGAGTACAGGCACACTCTACACATGCCAAACACTGGTAGCCATACTCATAGAGTACAGGCACACTCTACACATGCCAAACACTGGCAGCCATACCGATAGAGTACAGGCACACTCTACACATGCCAAACACTGGCAACCATACCGATAGAGTATAGGCACACTCTACACATGCCAAACACTGGTAGCCATACCTTTGTTTGGACACATGAAAATACTGCTCACCCTGATAGGAATGGGTAACTAGATTTTCAAAGAGAGGGAGTTGCAATGTTAACCTACCCACCTCATCATATGCTTGTTATTTTGAACGTCTCATATAAGTTTACCTGTTTGGCGCTCCCCCCAAAATATTGTGTTATTGTATGTTGGTATGCTTTCATTAATAAACAACTGTTTAGGAATGGGTAGTGCTGCCCTTGTGGCTGCTGTGCCGTACCTGGTAAGGTGACCCAAATTTCCCACAAGGGACAATGAAGTACTAAAAACTAAAGAAGAAAGCAGTGGTTGCAATAAAGCTTAAAGTGTTTATACTTGTTTGGGTGAGTGTATCTCAATTATGACCCAAAGCTTTTTGTTCTCTTCTCAAACCAAACTTATTTACAGGCACATATATATATATATATATATATATATATATATATATATATACATGCAAAATACATGCTTCCTTTCATTGGCATCTGTAACAGTGTTTGGTCCTGTGTATGTGGAGCATACAGGAACGTATATTAACATGAAGCTCAGCCCGTTTACCAAGGGAAGGTTAAAAGTACATCTTTATGGGTAAAAGTAGTTTTGCTTTGCATTTGCTTGTTTCTGCTTCCAGGATGTTCTTCTCTTGACAGTAAGGTTTTAATTAAGCTGTTGGTTTAATGTCAGATTGATTATCCATTGAAGAAGCTGTCTGACCTATCATGTGTGGCTTATTATGTGTAGCATTATGGCCAGCCTATCATGTGTGGCTTATCATAGCTGTTATGTCCAGCCTATCATGTGTGACTTCTCATGTGTAGCCTGTTATGGCCAGCCTATCATGTGTGGCTTATCATAGCTGTTATGTCCAGCCTATCATGTGTGGCTTGCCACTTATCATGTGTAGCCTATTATGTCCAGCCCATCATGTGTGGCTTATCATGTGTAGCCTATTATGTCCAGCCTATCATGTGTGGCTTGCCACTTATCATGTGTAGCCTATTATGTCCAGCCTATCATGTGTGGCTTATCATGTGTAGCCTATTATGTCCAGCCTATCATGTGTGGCTTATGTGCAGCCTATTATGTCCAGCCTATCATGTGTGGCTTATGTGCAGCCTATTATGTCCAGCTTATCATGTGTGGCTTATCATGTGTAGCCATTCAGACACCAAGTGCATGCTTCACATCCCCTGTGTGTGAAGGAATGCAGGAATGATCCATTGTGTATGTGAACAGATAAACCCCATAAGAAAGCTGAGTGGATGCCCCTGCTCCTTGTTCACAAAGAAGCAAAGTAACCATCCTATGTGTCTGTGAACAGACCAGCCCCTCATGGAAACCAAGCAGATGCCCCCTGCTCCTTGTTCATGAAGGAGCTGCAAGGTTTTGTGTCACGCTGTCAGAGCGACTACCTGTCTCAGTTCCACTGCAGGGACTTCATCATGGACAAGTAAGTCTTCACTATCTTCTTCCATACAGTGACCTAGCTCCTTCATCATATTGAAGAGTATGTCACTGTTATCATTTGTAGCTTATCATGTGTAGTCTTCTGTGTGTGGCCTGTAGCTTATTATATGTAGCTTATATTATGTGTAGCTTTGTGTTACAAACCCTTGGTTTTGTTTCATTTTTCTTGCAGCTCTTTGCCTTAATTTGTTTATGAGCAGTAAATCTTTTCAAGGTAAAGAAGTTAAAGTGATCTCTTACCAAAGTTTGAGTTTAACAATTTATTTTGTCAGTTACTGATTTTGTTTGTGATCTCTGTGTAACAAATGATTTATACTTAATTTTGGATGTGTGTCTATATAATTATGATGTGTGTAAGTGTGTGTGTGTGTGTGTGTGTGTGTGCATCTGTGTGTGTGTGTGTTTGTCTGTGTGCATGCATTCTTGTGGTTGAGGTGAGTAACTGTGTATCATTTCTTCTTCTCCCAAATACCGGACCAGGCTACTATAGTGGAGAGTCTTGGTCCAGTGAGACTTATAAGCTGTATGGCAGCTTTGGTCCTTTCCATTAAACTGTCCTTTAATTTATTCAGTGTCCTTCCTTGACTTTGCAGCCTGTTAGTGGTGGCCCATCGCTGCGTGCAGCTGTTTGTGCGTCACGCCAGCTTGATCCGACCGCTGGGGGAGGGGGGCAAGCTGAGACTGGCTGCAGACTTTGCCCAGATGGAGATGGCCATTTCTCCCTTCTGCCGACGCGTGGCAGACCTGGGCCGGGACTACCGCATCCTTCGTGCCTTTAGGTAGGGTGCGCTCTTTTATTTGGTCCGTGTTAGCTTGGCAGTAAACAAAGCTGAAGAAAGTTTTTTGTAGCATTGAAAAAGGGATAAGTGCTTGTGTTTATTTCAGCATATCTCTAGTCTCAATTTGATTTATTTCCAGTGAGTGAGGAGAGATGCAGAAGAATATTCATGATGATTATTGTCATTATGATCTGCATAGAGAGTTGATGGTCTTTTGAAACTGATGTCACTTATACGTAGATTCAGATCATTTGGTAAGACTTTGAACCTTGTGCTCACAGTCATCTAGGCCAAAAGTGAACCAACTGAAAGCTTTTTTTCTTCTTCTCCATTTCATTCAAAGATGGTGATTGTTTCTAATCTTGTCGTGTTATTTGCATGTCCACAGACCCCTGCTGTTCCAGACTGTGGAGCACGTGTCCCAGAGTCCTGCTCTAGGGGAGATCATTCCCTACAGCTGTGTGCTGCACTTCCTGTTTGCTAGGGCACCCTCAGAACTCCGATCTCCTCATCAGGTACACAGCTTCTTTCTGGCCTGCTATGTCAGTTGGCAGTATGGAGAGACAAAAAATACGCTTATCTCAGTCAGTGAGATCAGCTGATGCCAGTAGCAGGTGTTTGCAAATTCTAAGTTAAGTGATGTTCAACTTCTGCACAGGTGAGCTGAAACATGGGGCAAGCATCTTTGAGACCTATTTTTGATTTATTCGTTTGTAAGAGAATAATTTTAAAGACAGGCTGTGTCTGCTGGAAGAGGGAAGAACACTTGGTATTGCAACGGCCAGCTTTATGGTGTGGAGGGCTGCCCCTTAACTTTTGTCATCAAGATGAATATCCAACAGCTGTGTACGTTTGGGTTGTGTTTCCAACCTTTTTGTAATTGCTGTTTGGAAATGAACACTTCGAAGATGAGGAATTTATGGCCTTGTTGATCCAGCCAGATGCAACAGTCTGATTACAGTTTGAACAAAAATCACAAAGTGCTGCTGGTGTTTAATTTGGAAAATTTATTGAGGTTCTGGCATTCTTGCCAGTTTGGTTTCTGCAGATCTGTAGACTGATCCGTTGGATTTTGTGTCTGTTTTGTTGCAAGGAATACCAGGACACAGCAGGAAAAGGACAAGTAGGCCTGAAAACAAAAGAAACAATGTTTGTTAGCAACTTGGCCACAAGCATAAAAAAAGCTGCATAATGTTTAGTGTTGCAGAGTAGTGGCCATCTGAGTCATCCTACCATTGTTCAGTGGTAAGTGGTGGTGAAACGAGAATTCAAAAGCCAAAAGCAGGCTATTGAAATGTTTGTGAATTATATGGATACAAATGGGCAAAGCACCATTGGTCCTAAAAATGAAGTGTGTGCGCAGTCTGAAAATGAGAGGGAAGTGGGCAGACCTTGAACTTTGTCTGTGCATGTATGCACTGGATGCTTGCCTGAATTGTGTGCAGGTGTCCGACTGGTCAGTCAGTCGCTACTCACAGTGGCTGGATGATCACCCCTCGGAGACGGACCGTCTTCAGTTTATCAAGCAAGTTTCTCTTTCATTGCTTTTTCTTAGAGCTTGCTTTTTGTTATGCAAGTGTTTTTATGTGTGTTTCTTGCTATGAATATATGTTTCTCTGTTGTTGTTGGTTGGTTGTTTTTTGCTATCTGACTCAAAGCATTTAGACACACCAAAAATGAAAAAGAAATGCTTTTTTAATAGGACAATAACAACAACAAAACTACAGATTTCCAGCCTTCATCCTAGTGATGAACAAATGTTAAGATTCTGGTGCATACATCCCAAAAAAAGAAAAAAGTTTAAAAAAAAAGAAGGTTATAATCACTTGAGATTTTTCCTACATGGCATTCAAACTTTTGTTTGCTTTGGCCAGTTCCTGTTGTGTGGTTTGATTTTTTTCTTCTTCTGAACAAGGTTCTGGTACATACACACACAAAAAAAGACTGATTTTTTAAAATATTTAATCTGTAATCGCTTGAGATTTTTTCTGGCATTCAAACTTTTTGTTTTGCTTTGGCCAGTTCCTGTTGTGTGGTTTGATTTTTTTTCTGAACACTGCCAATTAGCTTTGTTTAGGATTGTTCCCCAAATCTGCAAATCTGCGTAATGGTGAGCATTTGTCTGTGCACTAGGTCTACAAGTTTAACTTCAACTTTTTTCCTGGAGGCTGCATGGGCTGTCATTGATACAGCCTACAGACATCAAGCTTTGATGTAAGACAGGATGTATTTTACGTTGTTCTTCACAGGGGTGCTTTGGAGGCGTATGCCAAGCTGGTGCGACTACGACAGAGCAAAGAGTATGCCCCAGTCTATCCGCTCATGCTGGACCTGCTGCAGAAAGGACTTTCGCTGGCAGCTTGAGAGCTTGTTTTTGTCATCACCACTTCAGCCTCTGTCCCAGTCAGGTTTGTGTCGGACAACACCCAACCTGTGCTTATCCCTCACTCCACCTGAGCCGTTGACACGGGAAAGCTTGCCTCATTCAGTTACCTCTGCCACAGCCAAGCATGTCAGTCATCACCTCTGCCATATTCAGAGCTTGTGTCAGTCAAACATGTCTTAACCATCAGTCCACTTCAACAAACACACACACAGCCATGTGTCATCCATCACTCCACATCAACCTGTGTCACAGCCAAGCAGCCATCATTCCGCATCCACCTCCACCACAGCCAAGCCAGTCAGTGAGACATCAGTCGAGGGGATGCAGCTGAAAGCTCTCCCCCAGGTGTGTTGCAGTGCCAGAGACTGTCTGCCAGATGCCAGACTGCAGCATACACATCTGTCTCACTGGTGACGTGCACATGACAACCCTTCAAGGGAGGAGGGGTGGGCCTGGTGCAGGTCTGTTTGGTGGGAACTGTTCTGTGTTTGTGGACTGGATGGCGCTGTTCCTTGTGGTGGTGACCTCTGGTCAGGCCTGTACAGTTCTGGTGTAAATAGTCTGCTTGGAAGGGAATCGAGAAGTGTTGGGTTGAGCAGGATATATTTGTGGGTGATGTCAGAATTTTATTTCCTCAGCAATTTGATTTTTTAAGTGTGGTTGATTGTTTACAGAAGGTTACAACTGTGATTGTAAATTTATGTTCATGCAACAGCTTGTTTGCACTGTTTTCTCTTCTTTTTTTGGTTTTAGATTGTGGGTAATTGTTACTATTATGGTTTTTATTAGATTGATGATGTTAATAACATTGATGTATTCCTTTGTTGCTGAGATCTTGTTAATCCTAGTGCCTGCAGCAGTCTGCTGTAGTGAGTGTCACTACACACCATAGCCCTGCGTGCAATACATTCCACACAAGTGGGGATTGCAGTGGGATGGGCACGAGTTATTTTCATCTTGTGTCATACATCTCACTGTGAGTGCATGGTTGTGTGATCATATATGTGTGCATACATAAATGTACCTGCGTGTGTACATGTGACTTCTGTGACTTCTGTTCAGCAAATGCAGTTGGATGATTTCGCCACAGGTGGAGCTCTGAATTGTGGAAGAAAGAGCAAAGAAACAAAATATCTGTGTGTGCATGTGTAATGCAGTAAGCTTGATTCAGGGTGTGTCTGTGTTTGCGTAATGCTGTAGGCTTGAGTCATCTCATTAACAGGTCAATATTCATTCAACAAAAATTGGCATTTCTTCCTATGACACAGGAAGAAATGCCAATTTTTGTTGAATGAAAATGTGTATGTATGAACCTTCCAGGTTAATCACTGTTCAGCTTTCAAAGGGCACTTGAAGAAATAATATGTAATTACCAGTATATTTTGCTGTGATCTCCTTTAATGGACATGTTGGTGGTGTGTGGGAATGTTGTGGGAGGTGGAGGGGATGTTGCTGAATTGGTACAATGTGAATTATGTGGGTTATGACAATATGTTTGGTTGTTAGCTTAATTTTAAAGTGCTCACAGATGATGCCTGCTTTGTGTCCTGCCTTTTGATATAAAAAGGCTTCAAAGATGTGTTGCTATAGTGTTTCATTATTGCACCTCTTCTCAGAGTTGGAAAAAAGTTAAGTAAAACATTAATTTGTACAGTTTATTTTAGCTTTTTTGTATGCATGATTAATGTGGATTTTCATTGACTGGATATCATTTTCTGTTCAAATGAAAAATATTTTATTTATGAATCAAAACCAAAAAGAAATCTTTTGTATGTGTTAGATTTTTTGTTTGCTTGTTTGTTTGTCTACACATTACATGTGTTTGTGCACAGACCACTGTCCTGCGGCAGTGGAAGCATGCACCACATAATTATGTTGTGTCATGTAGGGCACTTGAAACAAAAACAAAAACTTTCAACTTAAAAAAAGAAAAAAGAAGTGTGTGTGTGGATGGGGGGGGGGGGGGGGGGGAGTGTTGTCACAAACATTTTAATTTGAAGTTTTTCTTTTAGTCTCTACCACCTGTTGGACAGAGCTTGAGAAAGGCCAGTTCCTTCAAGACAAACTGTCTGAGATTGGTGAATTACCTCTTGCTCACAGAATTTTGTCTTCAAGCAGAAAGCGATGTAAAGAAAGAGTAATAGCAAAGCTATGTGATTCATTTTGTCTTGAACAGAAATTCTAATTCTAATATTCTTTAAGAACTTTGAATGAGTGCATGCTTTTTCAATCAGAAAACAAAACACACATGAATGCTCAAAATGATTTGAAGAATGATGTTTTATTATAGTCAATAAAAAATTAAGTATCTTGAGGCTGATAGTGGAATAAAGGCTGATAATAGATGGAGAACAGATGCAGCACAAACATTGGTAACACCTGACGCACAGCTCCTGCAGTGACCGCAAATTGAATAGGATACTGGGTGTCTTATTATTTTAGTTACGTATAGTGAAATTCACAGGCTTTATTTTCACAAAGCATCCAGCCTGCCATGTTGATGATGAGTTCATGGACGACATGCCTACCGTGACATGCCTGTTGCACATGAAGCTGACCTGTGTAATCAACAGTAATATTTAAATGGGGACAGCAGTGACCACAAAACACCACGTTCTAAAACAAGGTACACAGTTAAAACCATACAATTTGAAACAGACACACACACACACCCCCGCCTGATGCACAGTTCAGTGAGTAGTTAAACTGTGGCATACCAAATTTATTGATAATAAAGTGAAGAATTTTTGCAATGAAGAACAATGCAAACGGCTCAAACTATTACAATCATTTTGCAGTTATTGCACACATTCCTACATTAAAAATGACATGTACACTCATCACATTCTTTATCACGTATAATGAGCAGAATAAAATGAATCCATTCTACATGTATGCTATCTTTTGTTGTTATTGCAACGTTAACGTAGATGCGGAATCAGAGCATCATTTGATGGGAAATGCATTCACATCATTAAAAGTATATGCCATTTGGGGTTAACTGCATGTTAATGAATTGAAACAAGTTGTTGTCCATTGACTATTTTCTTTGACAACCCAGATTCTTCATAGAATGCTTAGCAAAGTAATTTGTTTATATGAACACTTGTTGAGTGCCTCATCTCGAGATGAGCACTCCACAATGGCAACTGTTCTTTGCTTCTGCTTCTGTGCTCTAGTTGTATGCAACTCTGAGTGACTAGTTTTACACAGTGTTTTGTATGTCCACTAAAGTGGTTAAGCGCTACCTAGTTGCTACATGAAACTGCTGCCATCTCAGTGCAAGGTCTGTGTACACTACACAACCATGCACAGTTCAGTTCACAGTATCACTTTACTTGAAGCCACATGTGTAGGATGTATGCGTGTTTAGCTGTAAACTGCCACCTGCACTTTCTGCACACTGACTGGGATCTTCTGCGTGCGACTGCAGATATTATCAATAGAAAAACTATGACAGTTGTAACCAAGCAAAACAGCAGTGTCGTTGAAAGACATCACAAGAGTGTGTGATTTTTGTTAAATTCTTTTTATATTATTATTAATTTTGTCCATAGATGCATATAAGAGTGGTCCAGATGATGCAGAACACCACACTGTATATCTACTCATTTAGCTACAATACAAGAGTGGACCTGTGGCTGGACAGATCAGAGTTGGCAGTTTCCTTTTTGTTTGCTATAGACGTCTTTAACACTAAGCCATCTTTGAAGTGGTACTGGCTAGGACCGAAGCTCAGTCGTTCACGCGCGCACGTGTGTGTGCGTGCGTGTGCGTGGTTTTTGTTTTTGTTGTTTTGGAGGGTCACTATGATAGACATTGCGACAGGCACGCTTA
Organism: Alviniconcha marisindica; assembly: GCA_018857735.1. Lineage (NCBI taxonomy): Eukaryota > Metazoa > Mollusca > Gastropoda > Provannidae > Alviniconcha > Alviniconcha marisindica. The sequence continues at coordinate 289,288 of JABMCL010000211.1, read as the reverse complement.
CAGGTCCGTACTTTGAAGGAACCAGCAGGGACACATGAGATGGTGAAGACATCAGTGGCTGCTGACAGCTCCGTCTGCACCAGGGTGTGCACAACGAAGGAGTCAGTGAGGACACTGGAGGTGTTGAAGACGTCCAAGCCAGCTGTCTACCTACAGCTCTGCCCTCAGCAGGGTGTGTACGGCGAAGGTGAGGCCGAGGACACAAGAGGTGGAGAAGACGTCCAAGCCAGCTGTCTGGCCATTAGCAGTGCCATCAAAAGCGTTGTTCTGGAACCGGGCACTGCAGGACCTCGGTCGCTTGCCCTTGGCTTTGAGCTCAAGCTCGATCGGGTAATGGTCACTTACTTTCAGAGTCTGACAAGAGTTTAAAAAAGGAGATTGGAACATCATAAACATTTAGGCAAGAGTAAGTCAAATCCCAAGTTAAATTCTGTTGCACAGGGTTACGAGGAAATGTGTGTTGTATGTGCGTGTGTGTGATGTATGTGAGTATAGTGTGATGTGTGTGTGGTGTATGTGTGTGTGATGCATGTGTGTGTGATGCATGTGTGTGTGTGGTGTATGTGTGTGTGATGCATGAGTGTATGTGTGTGCAGTGTATGTGTGAGCAGACATGCATGCACTTGCAGACTTGCAGCATTAACAGATCAGTACTGAAGGTGATATTTATTTGGTGTTCTGTATTTTGTGCACACAAGCTGTGCAGAAGGTCCTTGATGTTCTGGACTTACCTGGTCCTTTGTCAGATTGTAGGCAGTTCTGAAGTTGAAGGGCTTTGCGCTGTTTGCTTTCACTGCAGCCCGCAGTTTTTTCCCGGCGATGATGAATCTGTAACACAGGTTTGCAGGACTGGTGAGATGAGAACAAAAAATGACTCACCCTAGATCCATGTGATAGATTGTCCTGTACCATTGGAACGCGTTGCCGATTCACAAATTTGGATGAGGTGAGCACTTAAATGCTCTGCGGTCAAATTGTTCATGCGTTAGACCTGTAAGGGCCTTTTAGGGTGGAGACGGGTGACAACACATGCGTACAGTCTTTTTTATGCATTATATACTGCAAGTGTCATAACATATACAACAGCTTCATACCTGTCGTAAGCACGTTCTGTTATGACAGTGGTCCGGGCATCGTCGCCGAGGGGCCACCAAAACGTCTTGTTCTGGCGGATGGGGATTGTCGCCCAGTCGCTGGCTTTCACGTAATGAATATCGGCGTTGAGGTCGCCGAGGATGATGATGTCGGTGGTGCTCCAGGTGTCGCGGACTGTTTGGTACACCCGGGATAAGGCCTGTAGTTCCCGCACAGCTTCGCTGGGTCTGGAGTGCAGTCCGACCAGCGTCAGGTCCCCTGTTGGGGACAGGAACACCGCCCGGCGGCCAGTTAGGGAATAATGATCGTGGTTTATACTTACAGCGCCGAACCAGCACAGGCCCTAAGCGCTTACATGTTCTGTAAATGCACATATTTTCAAAATTCAACGCGCGTGTCCAGAGAGGCTTGAATGGGTTCACACAGGCTTGGATGCGTCCAGAGAGGCTTGACTGAGTTCAGACAGGCTTCAATGGGTTCAGACAGGTTTGACTGAGTTCGGACAGGCTTCAATGGGTTCAGACAGGTTTGACTGAGTTCAGACAGGCTTCAATGGGTTCAGACAGGCTTGAATGAGTTCAGATCGGCTTGAATGCGTCCAGAGAGGCTTGAATGAGTTCTGAGAGGTTTGAAGAGGCTTGACTGAGTCTAGACAGGCTTGAATGTGTCCTGTGAGGCTTGAATGTGTCCAGTGAGGCTTCAATGTGTCCAGTGAGGTTTGGATGAGTTCAGAGAGGTTTGAATGAGTTCAGAGAGGTTTGAATGAGTTCATAAAGGTTTGAATGAGTTCAGAGAGGTTTGAATGAGTCCATCTGTTGATCTCATACCGCCACCCGGATAGCAAAATCGAACGATAAACGGTGGTCTCTCGAACAGTTTCTTCCAGGGCGGGTTGCCATCGTAAACGCCCAGCACTGATACGTCCAGGTCCCCCCTGCAGACAGATTAATGGTGAAAGTCAGGCCAGTGCCTCCTTCTTCTTCTCCAAGTTTCTTTTAATAATTCCTTTTTTTTATTTTTCTTCTTTTTTTAGCCTGAGCATCTCTTTTTTTTAAAGTGTGTGTGTGTGTATGTGTGTGCGTGTGTGTGTGCGTGCGTGCGTGCGTGCGTGTGTGTGTGTGTGTTTCAGTCCGAACTGACCTTTTTAAAAACCAAAAAGAGACCCCCCCCCCCCCCCACCCACCCCACTCTTCCCCCACTTCCTTCGCTACGAAAAATGGGTGTATATGGCCCTCGCGCGCAGAGACTAGGGGCTGCAAGACTCCAACGCTCGCAACAGGAAGGGCAGTATAATGCTATAGACTGTATGTGTTGTGCGCCTAATGGAAAGCATGGGGTTTTCCAGCCCCTGGATAGATGTCCGGGTTGTTCACACTGTGAACTGAGAGACTGCCAGTGAAACAGGTCCAGCCATGAACTGTATGTAAACCCTTAGGTCCAGAGCTAAGTGACGATCCCTAATAAGCCGTGTGTGGCTTCTGTGGACGTTAACCCCTTCATTGCCATGATGTCATTTGAACTGAAACGACCCATAAAAGTGCGGAATTTGAAACCCTTTTTGTCTTCTTTTTTCGCACTGCCATGTGAGATGATTTTCAACAAAAATGCATAACATTGAAAATATATGTGTTACAGGCCCGGAATATATACTGTTTGTAGGCGTGTCCGTGTATCTTTTAGCCCGGAAATTTTACAGGCTGCGACAGTGAAGGGGTTAAGCAACATGACACACTGGGTGTCAACTACAAGCGCAACATTACAGTAGAGTAACGTATTAAGTCTCTCTCTCTCTCTCTCTCTCTCTCTCTCTCTCTCTCTCTCTCTCTCTCTCTCTCTCTCTCTCTCTCTTCTTCTCTCTCTCTGTGAGTGTGTAGTGTGTGATGTGTGTGTTTGCACCAGTGCATACGTGTGTGCATGTCTGTATATGTTACTGTGTGCTTGCGCGCGCACGCAGGCACGCAGGCACGCGCCCGCACACACACACACACACACACACACACACACACACACACACACACACACACACACACACACACACACACACACACACACACACACACACACACACACACATACATTGACAGACTGACTGACTGGTGCACGCACACCCTTGCTGGTGCACACGGCGGACTGTCGCTTAGTTGTTGTTGTTTTATGTCGCTTTACTGGGATAGTGTCGTCCTAGTGGGATAACGCTTTTCGAGAATGTCGCGCCGGTCGTAGTCGCTTTGCTGCACACTCGCTTTACTGGGAATCGCTTTAGTGGAAGTGTAATACCACTGAACCATGCTACCATCTTGACGTGAACTGTCAGCACAGATCGAACTGTGCCAGTGTTGTTTTTCATGCTTGTCTTTGTCTGACAGGAAATACGCTGTGTACGACTGACATGAAATGAAACTGAATAACAGGAATAGTAAAGGACGGTGTTAAGGTCTGGACGTCAGGGTCGATCGTCACCCACCAATGCTTAATTCCTACCTGTACAGAAAAGCGTACTGTTCCTTTGAATTACTGCCGCCTTCTCTCTGGCTGATCTCCAGCTTCATAACCACGTTCTGGTCTCTGAAACAAACCGATGGCAGTTACTATTGGTATATTTTGTGCTTTTTTGGGGGGGTGGGGGAGGGGTCAAAAGAAGAAAAACCAGTTTGAGGGAAACATACATTTGACAGATTTTTCGTGATGATTTAACATAAATATCTATGAAAATATATTTTGAACTGATCATCTCTGTCTCTGTCACTATATCTCTGTCTCTTGCCGTCTCTCTGTCTCTGTCTACCTGTCTACCTGTCTGCCTGCCTGTCTCTGTCTGTCTGTCTGTCTGTCTGTCTGTCTCTCTCTCTCTCTCTCTCTCTCTCTCTCTCTCTCTCTCTCTCTCTCTCTCTCTCTCTCTCGGTAACACACACACACACACACACACACACACACACACACACACACACACACACACACACACACACACACACACACACACATACACACTCGCACGCACGCACGCACACGCGAGAGAGAGGGGGTGAAAGAGGGAGAAGGAAAGAAAGTTGAGGGAGAGCGAGAGAGAAAGACAGTCAACGCTCAGGAACCTTTTGATCCTGTCTATCAGTGTAGTTATGGCAGTGTTGGTGTTGTCACGTATTTCCTGGATCAAGATGATGTCATAGCGGGCGGCGATCTGCAACAGGAGGCTGTCACTGTGTGACACTTGTCTGTCTGCAACAGGAGGCCCTGACTGTCTGATCATATGACACTGTGCAACACCTGTCTATCTGCAACAGGAGGCCCTGGGCTGTCTAATCACATGACACTGTGGGACACCTGTGTATCTGCAACAGGAGGCCCTGGGCTGTCTAATCACATGACACTGTGGGACATCTGTGTATCTGCAACAGGGGGCCCTGGGCTGTCTAATCACATGACACTGTGGGACACCTGTGTATCTGCAACAGGAGGCCCTGGGCTGTCTAATCACATGACACTGTGGGACACCTGTGTATCTGCAACAGGAGGCCCTGGGCTGTCTAATCACATGACACTGTGGGACACCTGTGTATCTGCAACAGGAGGCCCTGGGCTGTCTAATCACATGACACTGTGGGACACCTGTTTATCATGGGCCGGCTTTCGGTGGCCTCTGCACTTCACGCTCATCATGCACATTTCATTTCCCTTCTCCCCTCTTACCTTTCTCTATCCATTATTGTGATGATGATAATAATGATGATTAAAACTGTTGTATGCTCTTGTTCATCGTCGTCGTTGTTTTTGTATGTTGTTGTTTTTCTTCTTGTTTTTGTGTGTGTGTGTCGTTGTTGTTGTTGTTTTTTAGTAGCTGACCAGGCTGCAGATTAATGTGCGAAAGAACACAAACAGTGGTGTGTGTGTTTTCACACCTGGATTCATCCCAGAATACATTAACTACTCAAACTAACCGCTCAGTCGTGCCGCTCACTGGCTGCTGTTTTGCAGCAAGTCTTTAAACCGAAATGTCCTGGAAGGGATTGTCTTACTTTGGCCAGGTAGCCCATGACGACGGGGTCCTCGGCTTTGGTTTGTCCAAAGATCTGCACGTTGAAGGCGGCCAGCTTCACGCTCCCCACCACCGCCCACGTCACACACACCAACGTCCACGTCACACACACCAACGTCCACACGGCCGTCACTCGCATGATGCCACCGGGTCAGTCCCCCCCTCGGTCTGCTTACTCTCGCCGTGGCTGGTCAGCAGCAAGGGGCTGATAAGACGGGGAGGAAGAGACTCTGTTTATAATAATAATGATGTACATTTATCATGCGCTCACATGATACATATTAACCTATGATATTCTATACACATGTAGAGCACAGTCCTACCAAAACAATTTACATAAAGTATTATACGGAAAAACAAACACTGCAGGGCCACGCACTACACACACACACACACTACACACACACACACACACGCACGCACGCACTCACGCACGCCACGCACGCATCACACACACACACACACACACACACACACACACACACACACACACACACACACACACACACACACACACGCACGCACGCACGCACGCACGCCACACACACGCACGCACGCACGTACGCACGCACGCACGCACGCACATCTCACACACGACTGTAGCAGAAACTAGGTACTGATATTAGTTGAGATGAAAATACTGTGAGAAGAGGAAGGTTATGTCAGCAAGTGTTCCGCAGGCATACAGATTCCTCACATTCAACAATATTGACAAAACATATTAAAGTTGCTGCTCTAGGCCACAAGATGTGACAGTTTAATGACTGGGTTTTTTTTTTGGTTTTTTTTTACCAAGCTACATGTTACTTCTGTTTCTCTTTACTTAAGTTAATTTAACAATTTCTTTTAGTACATTACTTGAAGCTTTTGGACAATTTGATCACATGTGTGACCCTCACTGAACACTTTTTGGGGCTGGTCCGCCATACATATATTAAAACTTCTTTGTGGACATTACGGTTAACTGTGGTTGTAGCGTTCCACAGCTGAACACTGCAGTCACCCGGTATATGCAGCTGTACACTGATAAGTGCATTCCTTAGGCTGAGAGGATTGCGAGTGTGACCGATTTTTGTTGTTGTTGTTGTTTCATTTTTGTTATTACCCCGCCTCATTGGCAGCCACACGCCGTCTTCGGAGGCTTCATGTGCATTTTTGGAGGATGGATGCTGTTACGTAAGGAGCTTATGGCTGAGGGTAGTCCCCACATAACCATGCGGCGCATAACAACATTTTGATATAGCTTTGGTGTTCTTGCTGGTGTTACTGTGTTGTGTCTGACACAGCCCAAGCAAAGACAGGATGGACAGGATAATATACACATTATGTCTAGGCATATAAAAGCGTTTGATGAGAGGGATATATATGACCTCATATTGTTTTTTCTCTAACAAAATTTAAGCTGACATCAAAATACTCGTAAATCAGTGTATGTACCCGCACACCAATGTCCACCTGGCTCTGGGTGCTTGCCGCAGGGCTGTCTACACACATTACCACTGACCAGGCAACCAGCTGGAAAGACCTAGACGGGTAGGCGTCTCGGTGTGGACATATGTCTGGACTCAGTATGTCTAGGTACATCAATGTGTTTGACAATAGGCAAATCTAGCTTCAAACGTTTATGGTCAAGACTAGCTGAACATTCGCTTACGCCACTTACGTTGACAGATGTTATAGCAGCCATCTGAAAGTAAATCAACGTGTACTATGTGTGTACTTACCCGCCGCATTTAAGCAGAGCAGATAAAATCTACCAGAAGCAGTAATTATCTTCCTGCAGACTGAACGCGCTAACTGGTCTGGAAATCCCACTGCTCCGCTCCTTTGTCTAACTGTCAGATTACCTTCCGGTTGCGAGCAGACAGTCACGGTGTTTTCTGTTTCGCTTACAGTGTCACTGTCTTCCTGTTTTGTGTCCCCTGTCACCGTGCGTGAAACCCAGTCTCAGTTTGGGGTGTTACACTAGGTGGCGCAGCGGGTCGTTACACTAGGTGGCGCAGCGGGTCGTTACACTAGGTGGCGCAGCGGGTCGTTACACTAGGTGGCGCAGCGGGTCGTTACACTAGGTGGCGCAGCGGGTCACCCAATACCCGTTTACCGGCCGCCCTTGCGCACTTGTAGGTTTTTTTCCCGGCACCGTAATAACGAATATTGTAGGGGCCACCCAGCATATGCAATGGCAGTCTCCATGCTCCCTGCTGTTGTGGTGACCTCAGTCTCGCTGCTGTCGTGGTGACCTCAGTCTCCCTGCTGTCGTGGTGACCTCAGTCACCCTGCTGTCCTGGTGACTTCAATCTCCCTGCTGTCGTGGTGACCTCAGTCACCCTGCTGTCCTGGTGACTTCAATCTCCCTGCTGTCGTGGAGACCTCAGTCTCCCTGCTGTCGTGGTGACCTCAGTCACCCTGCTGTCCTGGTGACTTCAATCTCCCTGCTGTCGTGGTGACCTCAGTCACCCTGCTGTCCTGGTGACTTCAATCTCCCTGCTCTCGTGGAGACCTCAGTCTCCCTGCTGTCGTGGTGACCTCAGTCACCCTGCTGTCGTGGAGACCTCAGTCTCAATCCATGTGCCTGCCCCTCTTTCGTTGAGGTTGAGAGGTCCAGGTTTTCAGCGCCAGACAGTCGGTCCACACTGACAGAAGGACAGAGGAAGCCGGAACGTTGGGGTGGGGCTCTCTCTGGACGGGACACGCACTCGCGTCAGTCTCGCTCTGTGGTCAGTTGGGGGCGTGGTGGGTCGTGCCTTCGATATGCTCTATCAGAACAGCGGGCATAACCAGACACACTCCAAGTGACCCGACAGCAGTTGGGGATCTGCCTATCTTTAACATCTTCTCCCGTGAAACTACGGATGAGAAATACCTCTGAAGACAATAAAAGAGGCAAAGACAGCATAACAAGACACAACAGCCAACAAACAGACAAAAACAACAACAAAAAGAGATGAGAAGAAATGAAAGACGCACTGAAAACAAGAAACAAGACATCAGCAGCATCAACAAAACATTTCGGTTTAAGTTGTCGAGGCATATTTAATCTTTTTAATCTAAGCATATTTAGTGTTTTTAATTTAGATTGCGCATACTGAGTATCAGTGTCTGTTAGATTCAGACTATATGCTTACAGCGGAATTTCAGTTCACTAGAATGGCGGTTTCGTTCAAATTGAAAAAGGGGAGAGAGAAGAAGAAAAAGCAAGAAAAAGAAAAAAAGAAAAAGCACGTAGGTGCTTAATAATTCAAGGCAGTGCTGCATTCACTCACACACAGGTACACACACACAGGTACACACACACAGGTACACACACACACACACACACACACACACACACACACACACACACACGCACGCACGCACGCACGCACGCACGCACGCACGCACGCACGCACTCACTCACGCACGCACTCACGCACGCACGCACGCACGCACGCAAACACACACACTCATTTTGGAGCGTGTTTTGCACTATTGTTCTGTACTGTCCTTCCGCTACGCCACCCAGGTTCACTCTCGGGGAGCCCGCCTTACACACCGAGAGCATGAGACGTGGGGGAGGGGGGGGGGGGGGGGGGGGACGATTGTTCGGCCGGAAAACCTTGAGTCACACAGAATTCAATAGCTGTGTTTAAAAATAAAGTCCATCGTTTTCAGTCAAGTGCTGAAAATTAGCTGTGTTTATAAATAAAGTCGATCGTTTCAGTTCAAGACTGAGTGAATAGTGTGAATAGCCCTTAGCTTCGCTACGTTTCTGTATCAGTACGTGACGTAAGAGGCCTCATTTAAATTGAGCATATCAGTTCAGATATCTGTTATTCAGTTTCTATGCTTACACTGCCGAGCGGCGGAATTTGAGTTCACTAGAATGGCGGTTTCGTTCAACAACAAAAAGAAAAAAGAAAAAAAGAAAACAAAAAAGAAAGAAAAGAAGTATAAAAGAAGCCGGAACTGAGAACAAAACAAACAAACAAACAAAAAATTGGGGGGGAGGGGGGGATTAAATGGCCGTCAGGGTAGAGGAAACGTGTGTGTCAAGTTATTCAGTGTGTGTGTGTGTGTGTGTGTGTGTGTGTGTGTGTGTGTGTGTGTGTGTGTGTGTGTGTGTGTGTGTGTGTGTGTGTGTGTGTGAGTGTGTGTGTGAGCAATCACTGTGTCAGTGTAGTGTTGTGTGTGTGTGTGTGTGTGTGTGTGTGTGTGTGTGTGTGTGTGTGTGTGTGTGTGTGAATAGCCTCTATGGACAAGATTTTGCGCTAGTATATCAGTTTCTGACTCAGCGTTTAATCATTATCATTGTTGTCTGCCCCTGACACTTAAATAGCTCGTTTTTCCGCAACCTTCCAAAGTAAGAGAATAGTCGGTATTTTGTCAGTGGTCACTTATACCAAAGATGATAAATACAATTTTGTATTTATAATATTTGCTTATACCACAGACACTGCAGCAAGCATGTAGTGTAGTGCTTCTGAGAAAGAAGAAGAGGGTTACCACCCCTGTAACACTCTTTCAAAACAGAAACAAGTGATGTTACGCTGGAGGCGGAAGTTTTGTTTTCAACACGACAGAAACAAGTCATGTTACGCTGGACGCGGAAGTTTTGTTTTCAACACGAAGTTGAAGGCCAGCTGTTTCAGTGGAGAAGGCCAGCTGTTTCAGTGGACCCAAGTTTCGTTAACTACGCGTGACAGTCTAATAACGAGAATCACCCCTCTCATTTATGGATATAGTAATACACATGTCAAATAATTTTATGTTTTGGTTTTTATTATGAATCGGACGTAGCCATTTGTTGCCGTTCAAGTCGACGAATTTGATGAATCTGAAACTGAAAATGAACCTGCTTGAACAAAGGTTATATATCATAAATAATTATTTTTTGAAAACAGCAGCTGCATTGGATAAACATAAAATGTACTAGGCGTTGATATTAGTGTCGTCGATACTTCCTTGGATTTTAACATTTCTTAATTTGACCTTATTTGTTACGCACTGTGATTATAGACAAAAAGTGAATTAATGCAGAACTTTTAGAACCGGGCAAACAACACCATTTATGTGTGTATTGGACTAGCTAAAGAATATCACATGACAAGCAAATATTCCAGTTTGAATTTCATCATGGTCGTAAGATTCTGGCCCCTTACAGCGGAATTTCAGTTCACTAGAATGGCGGTTTCGTTCAAATTGAAAAAGGGGAGAGAGAAGAAGAAAAAGCAAGAAAAAGAAAAAAAGAAAAAGCACGTAGGTGCTTAATAATTCAAGGCAGTGCTGCATTCACTCACACACAGGTACACACACACAGGTACACACACACGCACGCACGCACGCACGCACGCACGCACGCACGCAAACACACACACTCATTTTGGAGCGTGTTTTGCACTATTGTTCTGTACTGTCCTTCCGCTACGCCACCCAGGTTCACTCTGGGGGAGCCCGCCTTACACACCAGAGCATGAGACGTGGGGGAGGGGTAAGGGGGGGTCGATTGTTCGGCCGGAAAACCTTGAGTCACACAGAATTCAATAGCTGTGTTTAAAAATAAAGTCCATCGTTTTCAGTCAAGTGCTGAAAATTAGCTGTGTTTATAAATAAAGTCGATCGTTTCAGTTCAAGACTGAGTGAATAGTGTGAATAGCCCTTAGCTTCGCTACGTTTCTGTATCAGTACGTGACGTAAGAGGCCTCATTTAAATTGAGCATATCAGTTCAGATATCTGTTATTCAGTTTCTATGCTTACACTGCCGAGCGGCGGAATTTGAGTTCACTAGAATGGCGGTTTGGTTCAACAACAAAAAGAAAAAAGAAAAAAAGAAAAAAGAAAGAAAAGAAGATAAAAGAAGCCGGAACTGAGAACAAAACAAACAAACAAACAAAAAATTGGGGGGGAGGGGGGGATTAAATGGCCGTCAGGGTAGAGGAGACGGTGTGTCAAGTATTCAGTGTGTGTGTGTGTGTGTGTGTGTGTGTGTGTGTGTGTGTTGTGTGTGTGTGTGTGAGCAATCACTTGTGTCGTGATAGTTTTGTGTTGGTGTTGTGTTTTGTGTGTTGTGTGTAATGGTGTGTTGAACCTCAAGGGAAAGATTTTGCGCTAGTATATCAGTTTCACTCAGCGTTTAATCATTATCATTGTTGTCTGCCCCTGACATTTAAATAGCTCGTTTTTCCGCAACCTTCCAAAGTAAGAGAATAGTCGGTATTTTGTCAAGTGGTCACTTATACCAAAGATGATAAATACAATTTTGTATTTATAATATTTGCTTATACCACAGACACTGCAGCAAGCATGTAGTGTAGTGCTTCTGAGAAAGAAGAAGAGGGTTACCACCCCGAAGTCTTTCAAAACAGAAACAAGTGATGTTACGCTGGAGGCGGAAGTTTTGTTTTCAACACGACAGAACAAGTCATGTTACGCTGGACGCGGAAGTTTTGTTTTCAACACGAAGTTGAAGGCCGTGTTTCAGTGGAGAAGGCCAGCTGTTTCAGTGGACCCAAGTTTCGTTAACTACGCGTGACAGTCTAATAACGAGAATCACCCCTCTCATTTATGGATATAGTAATACACATGTCAAATAATTTTATGTTTTGGTTTTTATTATGAATCGGACGTAGCCATTTGTTGCCGTTCAAGTCGACGAATTTGATGAATCTGAAACTGAAAATGAACCTGCTTGAACAAAGGTTATATATCATAAATAATTATTTTTTGAAAACAGCAGCTGCATTGGATAAACATAAAATGTACTAGGCGTTGATATTAGTGTCGTCGATACTTCCTTGGATTTTAACATTTCTTAATTTGACCTTATTTGTTACGCACTGTGATTATAGACAAAAAGTGAATTAATGCAGAACTTTTAGAACCGGGCAAACAACACCATTTATGTGTGTATTGGACTAGCTAAAGAATATCACATGACAAGCAAATATTCCAGTTTGAATTTCATCATGGTCGTAAGATTCTGGCCCCTTTTGACTGTTTCTGTGGTTTGCACACTCATTCCATCACTGTTGGGGCTTCGGTTGGGCTCGTTCAATGTGAAAGTGTTTGGACCCAGCAAAGCAAGCAAGGAAGATGAGATGAGCATCCTGGCCAGGGTAAGCAGATAGAGACCATAACTGACAGGGTTGGTAGTTCAATACTTAGCATGCTGTACTGGTAATCCAGTGAAAATGGTTAACCGGTTTGAGTCCCAGTAGAGAAGGGATGAAGGATTCACGATTGTTTTTCTGTTCTGCCAAGTCAGCACTTGTGCAGATTCATGAGTGCTTGCCTTGCCTTTGTGTGCACAGCATGCACTAAGAACATTGCACATGTATACATGTAAAAGATCCTATGTCCACCTTTTGATAAGAGAAGGGCCAGTGGCTGGTGGCATGGAACACACCCCTACTGCAGATCTCTACAGTAGCAGAATAATGAAAATGATAATTATGGCTACTCCAGATGGAAGAAGATAAAAGCATATGTTTAAACAGACTGAAGAAGTTTTCATTGGAGGGAGCCAGAATCATTTTGTGGCTGTTAATATTGAGTTCTTCCCCCCCCCCCCCTTTCTTCATAATTTGATACTTCCATCACATTATTTTTTAAAAACTGTGGATCATGATCATTTTACTTGTTCCAAGCACTGGAGAAGTGTGTGTGTGTGTGTTTATTGCAGATTGCTGTTCGCTATGACATTCTCTTGATACAGGAGATCAGAGACAGCAAGGGACAAGCCATTGAAAAACTGCGCCTGAGAATCCAGCAGTGAGAAATTCAAGTTTGACATCTCTGCCACATCTCATTATAATTTAAATATAAAAATTAAAATATATGAAATATTAATAATGTACTTGATATTTGTCATGAGACCAACTTTTAGTCTGTCATAGTATACTGGTTACTTTTAGTGTAGTTTTAATGTGAGCAACTTTGATAATTTTAACAAATACATGATTTATTTCCCTGAAGTTTGTTTAGCATTTCAAACAAGACTATCAGAATCAGAATATTTATTGTCCAAGCTACATGTGGACATAATCTGTTGTCACAGAAATGGTCTGTCTAGGTTTGTGAAAAGGCCGGTCTAAAGAGGAAAGTCTTGAGCTGGGTTTTGAACTCGGACAGAGTGGGGAGATTTTGCAGACTGGCAGGCTATGAATTACAGACAGATGGACATGCGCATGTATTATACACACCATGAAACAGCATGAAAGACCAGCAACAGGCAGTTGATCTAGTTGTGTGTGTGCTCCCGGAACAGGAGGACACATAGCAACACAATTTGATTATTTTGTTAAAGTAACACTACTAGAATTATAAACAGGTTGTTTTGATTACTAAGATTTAGAACAACACCGGCTGCATCCACTGAAGGCGGTTTGGGAACAGTATTTTGACATTTGACTTTTCAGGGACCATGGAGTCAACATGATGCTGATAACAAGTGACAGGCTTGGTCGAACATCATCAAAGGAACAGTACGCGTTTCTCTACAGGTCTGTTTTTGGGTCTCTACAGATCTGTACAGGGCTGTTTTTAGATCTTCTTCTTCTGCAAACTGTTCTTTTTCAACATTTTGAAGGCTGTGACACTTTTCATGCATGTTGGGTTATTTTGGTGTTTCCATAATCCATCAGATTCTGACCGGGATTATATGATTTTAAGTGCAATTATCAGCTGGGGGGGGGGGGGGGGGGGGGGGGGGGGAGTAATGGGCAATTTGAGTGCTGGCTGTCTGTTGAAACTAGAGTCTTGTCAAGTTGCTTGTTTGTTGAAAATGGAGTCTTGTCAAGTTGCTTGTTTGTTGAAAATGGAGTCTGGTCAAGTTGCTTGTTTGTTGAAAATGGAATCTGGTCAAGTTGCTTGTTTGTTGAAAACGGAGTCTTGTCAAGTTGCTTACTTGGCAAACAGAAGAAATGTTTGACTTTATGGCTAGTCTGAAGCAGGTAGTACCAAGATGCTTCACAGTTGAACAGCTCATTTTAATGACACCATGATACAGCTGACAGCCGAGCTAATCTCTCAGTTCCTTCCTGCATCTGTTCATTTGGCCTGCATCAGTGTCTGTTGCTGCTTCCTCTTTGGAAAGCCCAAGTTCTTTGGAAAAAACAAGGTTAAATGCAGTCATGTGTGACATCAGTTCAACACTTTTCTAATGCCTGTTGCTGATGATATGCTTTGGATTCCTTGTGAATGACAAGGGACTATCTCAGTGTTTGAGAGGTTTCACAATTTCAGGGCAGACCATGGACTCTCTGTGGTGGACTCCTTTCACTTTGATGACGGTGATGAATCGTTGGGTGTGGATTCCTTTGGGAGAGAGCCTTTCATCGTCAGGTTTCAAGCCTTAAATTGTAGTAAGTTTATTTATAATATATATAATACTATTTTTTATTAGACGTTTCTCTTTTTCTCTCATTGAAATCAGACACAATTTTCCCCACTGGCACAGCTTGATAAGAACCTTTTCTGGAGGTCGTTTTTGTTTATTTGCTTGTTTTGTGTAGTCTTTTTGTTTGTAAAATGCAGTATATATATGATATATATCTTACAATTCCTGGCATGTGATACGTGTAGCTCAGATTTCACTTAAAACATCTGGCCAAAACCTGATGTCCTTAAGCTTTTTTAACAACTGTATGATTACCTGGTAATACTTGTCATAGATGGAATGCAAGCTGGAAGATTGTGGGTTCAAATCCTATCAGTGTAGGAGCAGACTCAGGGGGATTTTTCAGCTGACTGGCTCCTACCTGTAGCTGTGAGCGCTGGCTGTGGGCTGACACTGCCAGGCTTCATGCACTTACAAAAAGTTACATGTCTTTGAGGGAGCTGCTCTAAGTACTTGACCAGCCCACATGTGCTGCAGTGCTCGTGCCTGGGATAGCAGCAGTAAGCATGGTCTGTGGTGTTGTCAGGGAGCTGAGAACTTTTGAATATATTCCACATTTTAGTCCTGTGTTACAGAAGTAAGAGACTTTGCCTTAGTGGCGCTACACACCAGCCCCCGTGAGACTGTGGAGGAGCTGACAGCACTCACGCAGGTTGTTGATGACATCCGCAGTAAGTGGGGTGTGCATACAAACATCCTCATTATGGGGGACCTCAATGCTGACTGTGACTATGTGCCCAAGAAAGCCTGGCCAGGAATTCCCATTCGTCAGGACTCCCAGTTCTGGTGGCCCATTGCTGATGATGTGGATACCACAGTCAACACCAACACCAACTGTGCTTATGACAGGTGTGTGCATATGGGTGTTGCTAGCAGGCAGACTATTGCATTGTTTCTGTGTTTCATTTGTGTTTTGATGTGCATCTTGCTTGTCTGTTTCAGGTGTGTGTGTTTTTGTTTTTGTTTTTGCATCCATGCTTAGGTTGGTGAGTTTGCCTGGCTGTAAATGTAAGTTTCTGTGTGATGCCCCCCCCCCCCCCATATGTCTGCTGCTATGCTGGCAACTTGCATCTCTGCCTTTGTCTATGCTTGGCCATGTGGTATAATTAATTAATGTGTTCATGTGCATATTCTGTATATCAAACTTGTTTTCACTGTCAACCTAAATTTCAAGTTGCACGCAAGCAGCAAAGGAAGAAAACAACTTTGAAATTTAGGTTGATTGATTGATTGATTCTTCAGACATATCGGGATACAACTGAAGTTATTAAATCACAGGTAAAAGTCTTTTCCGCTGTTCAAGTCTTTTATCACTTTATGTCTGAAGAGGAGTTGGAAAAAATTATATTGAATGAACCGGAAAGGCAGAAATCATGGCAGTAGATGAAGCATTTTTACCTACTCCTGGCCTTTAAAGTGAGAATCCTCAGTGGCTCTGTGTTATCAGCAGAGGGTATCTAATTTATGCATCATATAGTATCCCATGATGCAGGTTTCAGATGGTAGGATGCCTGGATGTTCCATGGAATGGGTTGTGAGTCTTTTCATTCTCTCAGATCACTAATTACCACCCAGTCAAGGCCTCTCTTTCATGCTCTCTTTGTGGTCCATCCTACAGCCAGAAATCCTCATCTTCTCCCTTTGGTGTCAGGTTCATTGTGGCCAGCAGCAGTCTGAGAGAGGCAGTCCTAGCGGGAAGTGCACAGCCATTTGACTTTCCTGTGGAGTATGGGCTCACAGCAGATCAGGTACGGGAAGACAGT
The DNA here is from genome assembly GCA_018857735.1 of Alviniconcha marisindica. NCBI lineage: Eukaryota > Metazoa > Mollusca > Gastropoda > Provannidae > Alviniconcha > Alviniconcha marisindica. Next base: position 273,023 of record JABMCL010000211.1, on the reverse strand, counting down.
GTGGGGTCAGCCCAGTACTCTTAACCACTGGTACCAAGGTGTGCCAGTACCCTGTGCTGTGACACGCCAGTGTTTCATTTGATAATTAATATGAAACCGGCAGTTCTCTGATGCACCAGTATTATGATCACCGGTGCTGAGTTCTAGGCCCTCCTTCCTATACTTACATTCCCTCTAGTTTTGGATCCAACCGCCATGTTGTACTGTGTTAACTGGTAGAATGGACAGTGGTTTGAGTCTGACTCTAGTATTAAAATGAATGTAATTTGGCTCATTTCACTGCAGCTGCTATTTTTCATCATCAGTGACTGTAGCCCATTACACGTACTTTTACCACATCATTTACACACACAGTAAACAGTAAAGCAACAGAAAAAGAAGAGAGAAAAACTACTAAGTCCCCCCCCACCCACCCACCCAGAAAAGCTGTGCCTGTTATACATAATTATATGAAGATGAAATGTCAGTTGACATTCTGCTTTCCACTGTTCAGGCCATGGCTGTGAGTGACCACTACCCTATTGAGCTAACGCTGCAGGACCACACTAGTGACACGCACCAAACGAGCAGCCGTGCCAGCGGACACAGTGGGTTCTTGGAAAGACTGCAACATTTGTGGCATGGAGTTGCTGACAGACTGTCAAGATGGAGGCTGGATTCAGAACTATGAAATGGCAGTCTGCCTGTTGTTTTTCTTGTGCAGCGTGCCTCTGGTGTTCTGGTGCACATATTAACCTTTGATCTTAATCAACTGATTGATTGAATAATCAATTGTCATAGAAGATAAACAATAATTACCTGTCTGTTCTTCTTAGGTTGATAACTATGAATGTAAGGACACACACTCTTTCAGTTAGATCTCGCCCAGTTTGCCCACCTCTTTACACTTTACAGTGCAGCTGTGTCTATATATATATGGGTCTGTGTGTGTATGTGAGTGTGTGCATGCTCGTGCAAGTGTACGTGTGTGTGTGTGTGTGCACTCTGCTCTGAAGCTTTGGGGTATTTTTATACTGCTCATGGTTGTGGATTTTTACACAGATTCATTTACCATTGTCAGTTGATGTTTTTTTTACTGTACTCCAAAGAAATTATACCTTTGCACTCAGGTCGTTATGCTGATTTTATGTTCTTGTGTGTGTGTGTGTGTGTGTGTGTGTGTGTGTGTAAATTTGTTTACTGTAATTGGAAGATTGAAAGAAATGATATCAGGGTTAACACTGTATATCAATGTAAGCACAGAAATGATATCAGTCTATCAGGATTAACACTGTATATCAATGTAAACACATGGGTGCTCTGAGGTGCATTGGCCTGGAGCAAAGGGGGGAGGGCAGAGGGTGGTGTGGGGGGGGGGGTGCAGATGGTGGTGTGGGAGGGGGGTGCAGATGGGGGATAGTGACTGGTTTTATTGCTGACATGTTAATTTTACATGATACATATGGGCCTATGCAATGGCTGTTTTTAAGTGTTTTAAATGTAATTTTGCCTCTCTTTTTATATGATTGCATGTATGTGAGAATAGGCGTAGCGACAAATTGTTGCATTTGGCGCTATGGCTTGTTTTTGGTTGGAGAGTTGCATTGTTGTATTGGTGTGGTAGTGATGAATGAATCAACCATCACCAAGATACATTCCTTGTACTTTTAATTGGTGAGAATTAAATTCTTATGTCTTATATTTTTGCTCGGAAATAATTGTTTTCACTTTATGGTCAAATATGAATATTCTCTCTGTGTGCCTGTCCATGTCTGACTGTGCGTGTGTGTGTGTGTGTGTGTGCACGTATGCTAGCATGTGCATGCATTGAAGGTAGATTATTATCAAGGTAGTAGACAAAATAAATTTGTGGATGCCACCCATACACTTCACACACTGTACAATAAAACGGTCCTGCTATATTCTAAGTTTTTATTCATTTGAAACTAGGTCCGTCACTACTAGTCAAACTTTCTATGAATAAATTGGAAGAAGCAGTGTCAGTTAAACACTGGCGAATTTTAAACAGGGGATGTGGAAATTGAAAATATTGCTTGTCTATTCATCTCAACTATACTTCTTGTTGTAGTCAACACTGCTGGCAAAGTTTAGGAAGACCGACTTCCCTTCTCTATCCCCCCCCCCTCCCCCCTTGTCTTTCGCAGTCGTTGAATTAAGAGGCGTGGTTGTTTCTGTAAATTACAAATTCGGGACCATTTCATTTTCCAGAGAAACAATTGACTGCTGTGGAAAATCAAAAACAAAAACAAAAAACCTGACGTCACTGAATGTGCCTCTGTATGTTTGATTGTACACACACTCTGGTTGGCACAAAGTGAACTCCGCTCACTGTCGCATAGTTAACTTACTCAGTTTCCCGCCTGAACATTTTGTTTTCTGCGCCACCCACACACTGACAAGACTGACGACTCCGTTACAAATCCCACTTCTCAGACTCCAAAGAGCGGCAGTTTTCATGACATGCGGTAATCCCGTCACAGGACTACTGTGGCACGCCAGTCAACCTTCCAGCTCGTCAGTGCGGCCAACAGCTGCACTGCCTGCATGGTCACCCAGCTCCCGTTTCAGTGTCACCCATCCTTGGTGAGTAGAATGACTTGTGTTTCTTCTTCAACTTCAAGTTCTTTTAGTTAGACTTCTGCGTAATGCAGTTGAAAGTGGCTCGATCACTCTAAGTCTAGTGTATCTTGTTTTTTAGCCCCGTCGCTCGATCAGTTTAATGTCCTCAGATGTTATACATAGGCATTATACAGAGTGAATCAAAACAGAGATATTTGACTAAATTCGTTGTTGCGTCTGTATTCACAGACACGCACGCACGCGCACGCACGCACGCACGCACGCACGCCCCCTCCCCACACACACACGCGCACGCACGCACGCCCCTCCCCACACGTGAGAGGATGTTTTCATAGCTTCAGTGTTGTACACAAGTGTCAGAATCGAAGATACATTTTCACAACTTAGTCAGTATTTTCATAACTTTAGTCGGTTGTACACAAGTGTCACTGTGGGGGGAATGTTTTCACAACTTTAGTGTTGTACCTAAAAGTGTCACTAGATCTATTGATGGGATGTTTTCGTAATTTTAGTGTTGGACGTGTGTTAGAGTCTGGCTCACATTCGAAAGGATCTTTATATATTTTATTTGATATTATTATGTCGGTATGCACATGATGTTCTCATAATTTTAGGGTTGTACATAAGTCAGTATCTGGATCACCCCCCCCCCACCCCCCGGCCCCCCCTTCAGTTAAAAAATAATAATCACTGAATGTGTTCCTCCGTATGTTTGATTGTACACCTACTTTGATTGGTTGGTACAAAGTGAACTGAGCTCACTGTCGCAAGGTCAACTTAGTTTCCCGCCTCAACATTTCCTTTGTTTTCTGCGCCACCCTTAGCACTGACAAGAAAAAGCGGTAGTTTTGGTGACCTGACCTGCGGTACTCCCGTCAGATGGCAGTCAGCCTCTGGCACCGACAGCTCGTCAGTGCGGCCAGCAGCTGTACTGCCTGGTCACCCAGCATCCGTGTCACTCAGTGTCACCCGTCCTTGGTGAGTATGACTTGTAGTTTCTTTTTCTGTTTTAGCTCCGTCGCTCGATCAGTTTAGAGTCCTCAGATGTTATACTTAGGCATAATACGGAGTGAATCGAAAATAATAGTTCATATTTGACTAAATTCATTGCGTGTATATTCATAAACATACGCAAGCACGCACGCACGCACGCACGCACACACACACGCACGCACGCACGCACGCACACACACACACACACACACACACACACACACACACACTTAGGCACGCGCGAGCCCCAGTACATCACACACAACACCACACATCACACACCACACACACACACACATACACACATACATACATACATACATACATACATACATACATACATACATACATATATAAAATCAGCATAACGCCCTGAGTGCAAAGGTGTAATTTCTTTGGAGTACAGTAAAAAAAAACACGTCAACTGACAGACAGACGCACGCACGCACGCACGCACCCCCCCCCCCACACGCACGCGCGCACGAGAGCACGCACGCGCGCGCGCACGAGAGCACGTGCAAGAACGCAGACAGATAAAGGTTGCCCACGCCCCCCACTACCCCCTCTTCACACATACTATTAAAATTAAAAGGTATAGACAATATTTTACGGGGCCAGTTTTATTTGCATGCTCCTACGCGTTGCTGCGTACGAAGTCAGTGGCGGGATATTTTGATAACTTAAGTGCTGTGCATATGTGTCGGTATTGAGAGGGTTTTCATAACTTCAGTGTTGTACATAATTACACACACACGCGCACACACACATACACACGCTCACACACACACACACGCACGCACACACACACACACTCACGGACGCACACACACACATACGCAGGCACGCACGCACACACACGCACGCACGCACGCACACACACACACACACACTCACGCACGCACACACACATACGCAGGCACGCACACACACACACACACACGCGCGCGCACGCACCACACCATCCCCCACACACACCATCACACACACGCACACACCGTAGGTTTATTTTCATACACAAACATGCACATGCACATGCACACACACACACACACACACACACACACACGCACGCGCATGCACACACACACACACACACACACACACACACACACACACACACACACACACACACACACACACACACACATGTAGGTTTATTTTCACACACATACACACACGGATATGCACTCATACACACAGTTCTCTCCCTCTGTCTTTGTGCCTCTCTGTGTGCATTCACTTCAGTGGAAAATAAACCTACGTGTGTGTGTGTGTGTATGTGTGTGTGTGTGTGTGTGCGTGCGTGCGTGCGTGCGTGCGTGCGTGCGTGCGTGCATAGAAACTTTGGCTGTGTGTATTCACTTCAGTGGAAAATAAACCTACATGTGTGTGTGCGCGCGTGCGTGCGTGCGTGTGCCTGCTTGCCTGCCTGCCTGTCTGTTGTTTTTTTGTTAAGTACTTGCACGTGCATTAAATTCAATACCATGACATGCATTTCTCAAAGCCACCATTTCATATCATCAAAGTAACAGCCAGTTTAGGTTAGGGGTGGGGGATCAGGAAGGGGTTAGGGCGTAGGTGATGGGGGGGGGGGGTTAGGGCGTAGGGATGGGGAGGGAGGTTAGTTTGGGCGTAAGGAGTTGGTAGGGGGGGTATGGGAGGGGTCAGGTAGGGGATGGGGGGAGGAGGTTATGGCGTAGGGGATGGGGTGGGAAGGGAGGGTAGTTGGGGCGTAGGGAATGTGGGGTTAGGGAGGCGGATAAGGAGGGGTAGGGAGAGGGATTAGTGCGGGGGTAGGTGGTGGGTAGGGGATTGGGGGGAGAGGGGTTAGTACGGGGGTAGGTGGTGGTTGGGGATGGGGGTTAGGGAGAGGGGTTAGTGCGGGGGTAGGTGGTGGTTAGGGGATGGGGGTTAGGGAGAGGGGTTAGTACGGGGGTAGGTGGCGGTTAGGGGATGGGTGGAGGGAGGTTATGGCAGGGTCCCCCCTGCGGGGGCGGGTGGAGGTTAGGTTGGGGGCGTAGGGGATGGGGTTAGGGAGGTGTAGGGGATGAGGGGAGGGAGGGGTGAGAGGAGGGATTGGGGGTTGGGGCGTAGGGGATTGGGGGGGGAGGGGGGTTAGGGCGTAGAGGATTGGGGAGGGGTTAGGGCGGGGAGGGATGGGAGGGAGGATGGGGGTTAGGGCGAGGGGATGGGGGAGGGGTTTGGGGGCGTAGGGGAGGGGGTTAGTTAGGGCGTAGGTTATGGGGCGGGGGTAGGGAGGGGGTTAGTGCGTAGGAGATGTGGGGTATGGGGAGGGGGGTAGTGGAGGGTTTAGGGCGCGGGGGATGGGGGGGTAGGGGGTGGATAGAAGGGGCTAGGGTGTAATGGGGGGGGAGGCTGGTAGGTCATATAGGGGATAGTGGAGGGGGTTAGGGAGTAGATCTGAAGCGGGGAGGGGTTAGGGAGTAGGAGGGGGAGGTTGGTGAGGTGGGTTAGCTCGTAAAGGGGATGGGGGAAGGGCGTAGTGGGAGGGTGGAAGGTGTGGGATGTAGGGGGGCAAGACAGGAAGGGGGAGGGTATAGCGTGGCGAGACAGAATTTTCCCTCCAGAACCACACCGTTCAGTCGCTACTAAAACGAATGCGCCAGCGTGTAATGTGTGTGTGTGGGGGGGGGGGGGGGCTGTGGGTTTCTGTGTGTGTGGGGGAGCTGTGGGTTTCTGTGTGTAGTTAATTGTTGTTGTTGATAATGTACAGCGCCGCAGTCACGTAATGTTTTGCGTGTATAACGCTATAGAACAAGTGAGGGTTTGTGTAACACACACAGTTCTTGAATTCACGGGGACGTACATGAAAAGAGGTCACAGACACAGGTCCACTTAAATTATATGTACTTTTACTCTATATAGCCTCCATTTACAACACAATAATAAAAATAGCTCCGATGGGTCTCACGACCCAAACAGTTCCAAATGAAGGGACTGATTTTACACACGCACTAAACGGCGTCTGGGGCTGTCTCACGACCCAAACAGTTTCAAGTAAACAAAACATTCCGTTTCTTTTTAAAGAACCAAAGGGGCCAACAGCGCTTTACGTGGAAACCTCAGGGTCACAACAGCCGCACAGATTTGAATCGCCTATTATAGTTTAGAACGTGGCATGCGAGCAAATACAAGGTAAATAAACCCCCAGCAAGGTGACGAGCGCCTAAAGAAGTGAGACATGTGTTTGTCGCGACAAACATATTTTTGTCGCGACAAAATTATGTTTGTCTCAACAAATATTTGCCGCGACAAAAGTTTTGTCACGACAAGCATACTTTTGTCGCGACAAAAAACATGTTTTGCCTCGACAAACACGCGGTTGTCGCAACAAACATGCGTTTGCCGCAACCAAAAATTTGTCGTGACAAAACTGATACTTGTGTCAGCTCCCGCAATGACAGACACGTTCCCACAATCGCTGCCACGCTTGATCCTGCTGGCGACCTGTTACTCCGGCCAGTCAGAGTGTCGCCTTCAGCGGTTAATCCAAGTTGAAGCAACACCTTGGGGATTAGGCCCAACGGGCTCCTGTTAATCTCTTCAATCCACACCACAAGTGTCCCCTTTCTTACATCATTCCTCAGTAAAACAAAGCTGGCTGCGTAACTGTAGTTATATGACCGAGAGTGTCTTACTGTGCATGCAAAATTTACGAGGGTAAGAGAAAGTGTGTACCTATATATCATACAAGTCAGCGCACGAAAAGAACGACTGGGCAACACAGAGGTACATACATAACCACACACAGATAAATACTATATAAAAAATAAAAATCTTTCGTAAATGAAAGAAAAAACAAATATATATAATAGTCACAGTTGTTTACGCTCCGGTTTGTGAAAGAGAAGAAGAAAAAGAGGGGCCACAGATAGGCTGAACAAGACGGGGAGAGCACCACCCCCCCACACACACACACGGCATTTTGTGGTTGAAACAGGTGCCCTTTTGGTATGCCCTTCTTTCTGTGTTGAGGATGATTCACCTTTTCTAAAGCCATTATTTAATGATTTAACAACGAATGCACCCAGCTGTCGCCAGCACACAAACACACGCACACCACACGCACGCACGCGTGTAAAACCACCAGAGAATTGTTTTCCATGAGTGCAACACTTGCTTCATCTAATTTCCCCTTCGAGTGAGGACTTTTCTTGCAATGTCAGTGTGGGTATGTTCTCATCCAAGCCTAATATTTCGCAATCTTCTATTTGTCACAGTATAATCTTTCGTAAAACGTTTTTACCTCCTTTATAACGTCCTTAGTTTCACGTTTTTCCTCACCAGTGTTTTAAAGTAAGCTTAATCATTTGTTTACGTTTTTGAAGTGCGCAAACAATTCCAGCGCGCGCTCGATTGAAACAGAACTCCCTCCATCTTTTTCTAAGTGATTTAACTCTTGTTTAGAAAATTCTAGTTTCCCCTTTCCGTCTTCTGTCAAGTTCGTTTTAGTTTCTAAGCTCTGAATGCTTGATCCACACGATTTTTTATATGAAATCGTCTGATCTAATTTTCATAAGCAATATCGTCTAAAAATAGTTGGTCGGAAATTACAAATTGAATGCCACATTTTGGGATGAAAGGGAATCTGTTTTGGGCTGCTTTGTCGAGTTTAATATCCGTCGCCCCCCCCTTTGATTTCTTTGACCTGGAAACTTGAGTCCCGAACTCGGAGCACCCTGGCTATTTCTACCGATCTGGCACTGCCTGGTGCCAGAACTGGGCATTAGCAGGTCATGCATGGTGGAGTGGATCAATTGGCCAAAGACTTTAATCCAATAGCACGGTCATCAACGTCACGCAGCCACAGCGCTCAGCTTCGCGACCAAAACAATCAGTACAAGTCTGATCGATCAGTCGACCACGGCGTGAAGTTATTACAGCGAGAGCGACGATTAGTGTGAACGTTGGTCGTCAACAAAAACGCGCGTCTTCCTCACTTTGCCTTGGGAAACAATGTCGGGGAGATACCGACCAAGGAGGATCTGGACTCCGTGAAGACGCCATTTCGCTGAACGGTTAAAGCCATCGAGTTGAAGGTAAATATCGACTGGACTTTCCTTAGCTGGTTCACTTTTATAGCGTGCACATAAAGTCACACACACAACTTGTTTTAAGGGAAAAACAGTGGCGTAAATGTGCACACATGTAGGCTCTCACAAACTAAAACTATCAAAGACATTCATACCAACAAAGTACACAATCTACCACCTCCACCCAAGAAAGTACAACTATACATGTCAGTAGATAGGTGGGATGTCTGTGCAAAAAACAAACAAAACAAAACCAACAACAGCGTATGATGCCCCCCCCCCCACACACACACACACATACACACACAAGATCGTGATCGCACACCGCACCACAGTCGCGTGCGCGCCGTCATGACAGCGAGTGAAAAAGTAGGTCTTCAGACTGAATGGAGTCCTTCTCCTTGATGATCTCTGGGAGGGCATTTTACAGGGAGAAATCCCCACAAAATGTGCAAAAGCTAAGGCGATAAGCATTTAAAGGGCGAAAATACGTATATGTTCCATCGTGGCCTAAAATGGACCCAGGTCATAAAAATACGAACAGGAAAAACAAACTTAGGTCGGGCTTTGGCTGATATTGTCGGTTGTGGTATGACATATTGTCAGTAGTGGTATGGCTGATATTGTCAGTAGTGGTATGGCTGATATTGTCAGTTGTGGTATGGCTGATATTGTTAGTGGTGGTATGGCTGATATTGTTAGTGGTGGTATGGCTGATATTGTCAGTTGTGGTATGGCTGATATTGTCAGTTGTGGTATGGCTGATATTGTTAGTGGTGGTATGGCTGATATTGTCAGTAGAGGTATGGCTGATATTGTCAGTTGTGGTATGGCTGATATTGTCAGTAGAGGTATGGCTGATATTGTCAGTGGTGGTATGGCTGATATTGTCAGTTGTGGTATGGCTGATATTGTCAGTTGTGGTATGGCTATTTGTCATTGTGGTATGACATTGTCAGTAGTGGTATGGCTGATATTGTCAGTGGTGGTATGGCTGATATTGTCAGTGGTGGTATGGCTGATATTGTCAGTGGTGGTATGGCTGATATTGTCAGTTGTGGTATGGCTGATATTGTCAGTAGAGGTATGGCTGATATTGTTAGTGGTGGTATGGCTGATATTGTCAGTAGTGGTATGGCTGATATTGTCAGTAGTGGTATGACTAATATTGTCAGTTGTGGTATGACATATTGTCAGTAGTGGTATGGCTGATATTGTCAGTTGTGGTATGGCTGATATTGTTAGTGGTGGTATGGCTGATATTGTCAGTAGTGGTATGGCTGATATTGTCAGTAGAGGTATGGCTGATATTGTCAGTTGTGGTATGGCTGATATTGTCAGTTGTGGTATGGCTGATATTGTCAGTAGTGGTATGGCTGATATTGTCAGTAGTGGTATGGCTGATATTGTCAGTAGAGGTATGGCTGATATTGTCAGTAGAGGTATGGCTGATATTGTCAGTTGTGGTATGACTAATATTGTTAGTGGTGGTATGGCTGATATTGTCAGTAGTGGTATGGCTGATATTGTCAGTTGTGGTATGACTAATATTGTTAGTGGTGGTATGGCTGATATTGTCAGTTGTGGTATGGCTGACCAGGTGTAAATACCGAGTACGGGACTAACTTGCAGCGAGCCCAGTTTCGACCTGTCCCCGCCCAAACACCGGTCCACACAGCCCACCATGGCGGCCATCAGCAAGAGGCAGGTAGCCAGTCTTCTGCACGAGCGTCGCCGCGCCATGGACGGTTATCGGTTCAAACCCGAGAACTACCACGAGATCCAGCGGGTGCTGGGGTCTCGGTACGCCCCGGACTTGAACCGGGTGGTCAGCAAGCACCGTGCCAACGCGGCGTCCGCCTACCTGCGGCGTCTGCACCGTGACGTGGAGCGGTCCCAGGGGGGCTACTACGACCAGCTGCAGACCATTCCGCTGCAAATCAGGTGAGTGGCATGGCACCGACAATCACCGCCACTACCACTACTTTCACACCAACGTGTCTCTGCTGTGTCCCTGAACACCGCTACCGCTACTTTCACACCAACGGATGGGCATCTGAAAGGACGACCCGCAAAGCTAACACTAACTCGCGTGATACGATGTGTTGCAACCGGATGCCCATCAGAAAGGACGACCCGCAAAGCTAACACTAACTCGCGTGATACGATGTGTTGCAACCGGATGCCCATCAGAAAGGACGACCCGCAAAGCTAACACTAACTCGCGTGATACGATGTGTTGCAACCGGATGCCCATCAGAAAGGACGACCCGCAAAGCTAACACTAACTCGCGTGATACGATGTGTTGCAACCGGATGCCCATCAGAAAGGACGACCCGCAAAGCTAACACTAACTCGCGTGATACGATGTGTTGCAGCCGGATGCCCATCAGAAAGGACGACCCGCGGAACTTCCGGAGCGTGCTGATCCCCAAGCTGGTGCCGGTGAAGGACCCTACGCCCAGCCCCAGGACCCACAAGAGCGTGTCCCCCGTGCCCCCTCTGGTAGTGGCCAGCGGCTCCAACTACGTGCCCCACAAGTACTTCAGTCCTTCCAGCCACACCCACATCCACGTGCTCTTTAAGCAAGTGAGTGCCCCCACGTGTCCCACTTCAGTCCTTCCAGCCACAGTTGGCACACCCACATCCACGTGCAAGTACCTCCACGTGTCCCATTTCAGTCTTTCTAACCACGCCCACATCCACGTGTTCTGCAAGTACCTCCACGTGTCCCACTTCGGTCTTTCTAACCACACCCACATCCACGTGCTCTTTAAGCGAGTGAGTGCCCCCACGTGTCCCAAAAGTACTCCAGTCCTTCCAGCCAGGTGCTCTTTAAGCAAGCGAGCACATCCATGTGCTCCACGGTGCCGGGTCCCCGCAGGCGCAGAAATGAAGGTACCGTTCTGTTGAGAACAGACAGATGTCAAAAATTCCTTTTCTAAAAAGGAAACACTTGCAACTAGCGCCACAAACAAAGGCGTGAACTGGACCTATTCCTTTGTCGCCATGCTCATTTAACCCCTTCACTGCCACACTTGCATGAACGCCATAAGCCGGGCAGTAAAATGTGAAATCCTCTAGCACGAGGAATGATCTCCATCAAAACGGACAGTATTGAAAGTAGGCTTGCCACAGGCCCGAAATATTTCCGATTTGCAGGTCTTTTGGGGGGAACTTTTCAGTCAGTCCAGAAAATGTATGGGTTGGGGCCGTGAAGGGGTTAAAATTGAAGACGGCATTAAGCATATAATTTATGCGACTTGGCAGAGCTCAGCAGCTCTGTGGTAAAGAGGTGACCTGGGTTCCCCCGCCCCTACGGATTCTGTGGACGTAAAGCAACAATACTGATTTTAATACTCAAGGATAAAGATTTCGGGCTGAAGCCTAGTCTTACGCTGTGTCCTTGCTAAAACAAGCTACCCCCCCCCCCCCCCCCCCCCCCACCTACGCAAAGTCAGCAAGAAGACGGTGACTTGCGAACCCCGTTGTTGCAGACGCCAGGCTCCATCACCCCGAGAAAGGGCGCCAGCAGCATCGTCAGCAGCGAGAAGAGCGGCGGCAGCGGCAGCTCCACGGACGGCAAGTGGCACAAAGCCAGAGCCCTGAAGGCCAGCAAGCTGCCCAGCCCCAGGGACGAGGCGCAGGGCCGGGGTCCGGAGGACGACGACCAGCCCGCCTGGCCCGTGGAGGACACGGCCCCGCCCTACTCCCTACCCAAGTTCACGGCCAGCCAGGCCCCGCTGCCGCACATCAAGAAGCGGCTGTCCGTGGACAAGAGTCCCCGCGTCGCAGAGCGTCAGTCGGAGGACTCGTCGTCGTCGTCGTCGCCGGTGGGTCAGCAGGTGAAGAAGGAAGCGGCGAAGAGCGGTCTGCCGCCCAACGTGGCGGCGGCGTTGGCGTCGGGGAGCTCGGTGTCGGCGCTGTACAAGCTGGACCTGCCGCTGGGCCTGGCCTCGTCCTACGACAAAAACCTGCCGGCCGAGCGGCCCAAGGCCGTGCTTCTGGGCAGCAGGGCGCGCTTCCCGCTCCCCTCCATCCCCACCAACTCCCGCATCGGCAACGAGCTGCTCGCCATCGTGTCCGTGCAGCAGTCCAACGTCATCCAGGCAGCGGCCTAACGCCGCCACAGCTGCCAGGATCTACAGGTTTGGACAGGGGCTCACAAAAATAGCATTGTGTCATGCACTTTAAAAAAAAAAAAAAAAGATGAAGGAAATCCGCAACAGTATTAGCACGATAAGAAGAAAATATAACACTCGGATTTCAATGAAAACGAAGTGATTGTCATGTTGAACGACTCTGAGCTAAAGAGGAGAGTTCTGTCATACAATCACTGTATTACTGAAGGCTGAGAACGTCCCATCTGGCAAGAAGCAGGAACTGCTGACGTGAAGTGTTGAATGCTAGCGTTTTCCATCCAGAAGTCGCTAACCTTTTCGGTTTTCTTTCCATTGGCCTTTACACAGAAACAAATGGACTCGCCGAGCAGACTGTTTTGTGTCTTTTTTAAACTAGTTTGGCAGAGGTGTCCATTTTTGCGGAATAAATGGCCAAGTCAAAGTCGGCGTTGCATACTGCTGAGTAACTGGTCACACTACGAACGTGTAACTTTGAAATCATACATTTGATTTCATGAAGCAGAACTGTGATCATGACATTCTGGTTTATAAATGCGACTGGTAAAATGTTGAAAGCGAACACCTGAAATCTCATACATTTCTGTCAATCAATATTATTAGCAATGTTCCCTTTTAAATATCTTTCATAGCCTTTTGCCAAGATTTTTGGATCGCGATCTTTTGGGGGTAAAACGATCACAACTAATCACAAATGTCCAGTTTTTGGACCACCTCCCAAATCTGGTACGTAGTTTTGGGCGGTGAATTTCAGATCCATGACACAATCGTACAACTCTTTGTTGAAGATTGTTGTCAGTTTTGTGAATTAGGCCCATTAACTGAACCTATGCCAAAACAGGCCGGATTTTGAATGCCGACTCAGAAGAATGATCGGTCAAGAAGAAAGGTTAAAAAAGCCATGGGATGTGGTCAAGAGACGGATCCTGTGACTGACCCCACATCATGTTGTGGCAGTCTGACCCCTGGCATCACTTGAAGCACACAGCATGCGTGTGAACCCTCATCAGTCATGGCACCGTGTGGGTGTGTGACTGGTATGCATCATGGAGTGGTTCGACAGCGTGGGGACCTCTGCCTGTCAAATGCCACCTAAATGGGACCGGGTTTGAACTGATAACATTAGTCTCCATTTTGGGCTTACAGTGAAAAGTTAACATTTCCAGTGAAAATTTGATGTTCTTTTCCCGTCCTTTCCCCACTCTCATCATCAGTTCATCTCCTCTGTCTTCTGATTAACTAAAACCCTGTGTCACATGGTTTAAGTTCAATCATTAAATGGCTGTGTTCATAAGATGGTATATATATATATATATATATAGTGGTATATATAAGATAGTAAAAGGGTATCCTGTGTGTAAGTCTGTAGCACGACGCACTGTAAATAGTGAACAGAACACGTTGATGCAGTATTGTGTTATAACACGCAGGAGAACATGTAGTTCAACCCAGTGCATGTAGTTTTCCTTTGTTTTGATCATGTTACAACTTGATAAAATGTGTGTTTGTGAGCTGGCTTTAGACCACATCACCGGATGAAACAGGTAAATCCGACTTGGAGTGGGATGTCACAAGCAGAAAATGGGGCAGAACCTATCACTGTAATTGGGCTTGTTCACTGCAGACAAAACAGTTATAATACAAAAATTTCCTTTGTTGTATCGGTACATTTTATTGTGGTGTCAAAGTACAACATAAGCAGATTTACCAAACCAGTTTGAAACAATTGTTGCACTTCATATTGCTCAGTTCAAATGAAATGTGTGTTTCCAAATAAAAAGTGTAACAAAACAGTTTTTGGTTTTGGCTTATCATAGAACCATGACTATTTCTTACTACATCAATGAGTAAAAAACAGCTGACAGCTGTCACTCATAAATTGTGCCATTCACCTGAATAAAGCAAAAAAATCTCACTTCATTCATGTCCACTCTGCACACACACACATTCAAACACACATGCACAAGCAGCCTCCCCCCCCCCCCCCCCCCCCCCCCCCACACACACACACTATACATGCACACAAACACATATACACACTAATTCAGATGAACAGATACACATAAATCAGCAGTTTCTACAAAATGTTCTCCAAACTGATATGCATGAAATGATTTTACTTTGAAAGCTGAGAATTAGGCCCATTTGAAAAAAGAATATTTCTTAACCACCCAACTGACTGGCCATCTAGACTTGACCTGCAGCACCTCACAGAGGAAAACACAACACTGGTCCTTTTTTCAAAAGAGCTTGTAAGCAAAAGCCATGGCAAGTACTGACACCCTGACGGATGGATGACCATGCATGATTGAAGAGACATTAATTCATTCTCTTCCCTCTGGTGCCCAGGCAAGCCGCCATGCCTCGTGTCTTTACTCCTTGTTCAGGGATGGACTTGCATTCCTCTTGAGCAAGAATGCTTCAGTCAAATATCCAAAGTATGTTCAGTCCAGACAGTCCAAGGTTGATACGTCTGGAAATAACAAACAAAAATGATTTAGCTGACTGAACATAAAAGCCATATGACCAGCTTCATTTTTGTGCATGTTTGTGTTCATGTTCACTGTTGGTTACACTGGAGTTTTGGTACCTAAAGGCAGTGGGCACTGCCTGATATCCCTTAGTCTACCGTAACCAGTCATCTCCCAGTGTTGCTTATCGTCAGTCACTGATTAAAGCCTTCAAACTCAGTTCTGGGGAGTTTTGAGTTTGAAGACCTAATTTATTTATACATCTTCTGTGAAAACCTCAAAACTCAAGATATTACCATTACAGACAAATTCCTATCAAAAATGTACGCAGAAAACCTTGCAAGTCATTTTTCACAGAAAGCTGAATCATGATAAACACGTAAGCTGAGTTACATGTTTTTCTACGGCACAATAGTTCAATGTATCAAAACTGAGATTTATACAGAATTCACAGTGTTTACTGGAACACATGCCTGTAACCACAAAACAGTTTTACACTTTATAATATTTTTAGTCTTGGCTATGTTCTTATGGTGCCAGCCCCAAAAGCCGAGTTACAACGTTTTAATCAGTCATTGACACATAGTCAACAAACAAGTTCAAACCTCATAAATCAGACGAAACACATATTATGGGGGGAAAAACACAACTCATTTTTTTTTTTTTTACAGGAAAGCCATAATTGATGTTCTTTCAAAAACAATATTTTTCATAACATTTGTGAACCAGTAAAAATCCTATGTCCCAAAATGAATGTGCTTGGAAATTCTGATTTTTGTTTTTTTCCCAAAACTTGAACTTTTGCATTACAAGGTTTTAACCAGTCACTAACGATATCATTAGTGACTGGTTAAAACCTTGTAATGCAAAGGTTCAAGTGCTAAAGCAGCTATATAGCATTTCCACATTTCTAGCCCAACATCATCATGTGAGGAATGAAGAAGCAGGAAAGTGGGTAGGTCACGTGGGGCACAGAAGAAAAAGCAGTGTATAATACTAGTGCGAGTGTGTGGATGGGGTGATGTGTACACAGTACATAAAAGCCATTTACTGAATGTTATGATTTTCTTGTTGTTGTTGACAACATATAGAGCCATGCGCTTGTACTTTTCACACAATATTGGTTATCATTTTGAACTGAATGACAAAGTGAACTGACCCCAGCATTCCCTGTTCCTTGGTCTTGATGTGGTAGAAGAACAGTAGTATGGCCTGGAACATGTTGTTGCGACCCTGCAAAATACAAGTAAAAAGGGTTGTAAACAATCAGTCATTATGATCACACATCGGTGAAAGAAGTCCAAATTGTAGGGTTCAATTCAAACACATTTAATTCAGAGATGTTTTACCAACAACATGGAGGGCAACCAGCAAGTGAGAGTGTGTGACATAAATGGTGTGTGTGTGTGGTGTGTGTGTGTGTGGAGTGAGAGAGAGAGAGAGAGAGAGAGAGAGAGAGAGAGAGAGAGAGAGAGAGAGAGAGAGAGAGAGAGAGAAAGACACACACACACACACACATGCTGACAGGCAGACAGACAAATAATGAAAGAGAGAGAGCTTACAAAGCTGTTGGAACAACTCCAGGCTGCATATTCCAAAACAGTGTTAATAGATATACTTTGCAGTTATGGTGCCAATCCCTAAAGCATTATATATTGTAGCTCAGCCTGCATAGGTCTGGTTTGGGAGATGGAACAAGCTGGGATGAAATTCTGTTCAAATGTATACACCAAAGACCTGTTGTGAGCACATGTATAGTAGGTGCAACACTGCTGGTGTCAGAAATGTGTACACAAATCACAAAATGGGGTAACATGTCTGTAAACACAACCAGCACAGTGACAGATAATCTGTCATTTGTAGATTCAGCACATCCAATTAGAGCAGTCTGTATAGACACTAAACATTAACCTCAAACGAAAGACCACACAGTAACCGTCTTTTCAGTATCACATTGCTGAGTACAGTTTTAGACAGGGCTGTTTGCCAAACAGTTCAAACTCTGGGTTACCATGTCCTACCTCATGCTTTCCAGGTAATCAGCAAGCAGTCTTTACCTACACCTCTCTCTCCACCAGGCAATCAGTCAAGGCTGCTCAAAACAAGGCTAAATGGTGTGGTCTGATAACATGGATCAGTACAGTGGATAAGCTAGCTGGATGTGCCAGCTAGAATTGACACAGGATGTCAAATCCAAAAATGAGAGAGGCAATGACAGATGCTTAAATTCTGGATCATTTCTCTTTGCGTCTACATGGGGTGTGCTGCAGAAAGGACTAACCCTGGGCAGGTTGTAGGTCTGCGTGCCAATGACAATCTGGAAATGCGGGGGGTTGATGCTGGTCTGGTAGATCAACAGGTTGTCCTTGCGATGCATGTCTGCAAAAACAGACTCCGCTTTTACAAACTGTGCACCACTATGTTATACCAAAACAGTTGTTATGATTGAAAACTAAATATTGAACAGCAGTTTAAAAGCACTTGCTCTGATACATTCATATAGCAGTTCTAGTATTAAATTTTCTTTTGTGAAGTTTGTACTTACATCATCCAGATTATAAGAACACACGAAAAAATCAAAGTCACTCTCCCTCTTCCAACAAAACTACACTATGTTAAAGAGAAATGGCTTTTTAGGAGAGAGAGAAAAGACTGAACACCAACAGACCTGGCTTGTCGGGGGTCTTGACAAAGTGTTCAGCAGTGAAAACCTTGCCATCCATGTAGCGTGGTTGAGCGGGTAGCCGAGAATCCAAGTATGTACACAGCAGATGCATCACCAACTGTTAACCACACACACACAATGATACATACACCATTTTTGTTTTCTGTCAGCAGGCTGCATGCCCTCATTACATTATCAATATTTCAACACTGATATAGCATGTTAACCAACCAGCCACAAACTCCTGTCCTTATCAGTATTTCAACACACATATAGTGTATTAGCCATGAACTCACATCCTTCATCAGTATCTCAACATTTGTATTATTACTGCTCTGTGTTTGGCATCCAGAGGGTCAAAGCATCAACATGTCAGCTGCATGTCCAGTTATTGCTCTGAGGCAAATGGTGTGGACAGGACGGCCAACTTGCAACATCACAGCAGCGAGAAACAGCACTTGGTGAGAAACTCACAGAGGCATCAGTGATAAGGTGTTCTGCCCACGGCTTGCCGTAGTTGCCCCCCTTGTTCCAGGTGAACTCACTCATGCTGCCAGTGCTGAGGTCTGCAAAACAAGCACAGATGTATAATGGGACTCAAACATTCCTTTTCACTGTCAGCCCTCTATGTATAATGGGACTCAAACATTCCTTTTCACCATCAACTCTATGTATAATGGGACTCAAACATTCCTTTTCACTGTCAACTCTCTAAGCACCATCTTTCAAACCAACTCTCCATGGGTTGTTTTGTCGACTAACTCCCATAAGTCTCTAAGCACATCTTTCAGGAATATCTAAGCATTAATCTTACAATGATCTCTCCAAGCACCATCTTTGAGGTTCACTTTCTTAGTTTCTAAGCCCTATTTTTCAGACTAAATTTTGAAGCACTATCCTCTATATATTGACTTTCATTCCATTCTGTCCATCAAAACTGGGATCATCCAACAGCAAGAAGCAGTGTTCTGTGAACCTATGCTTTGTGGGTGAGGGTCACACTCAACTTTTTTTCAGGGGGGCAGGGAGGGAGGGTAACTAGCCCACTGTCTGACTTAGACAAACCCCCAACAACTCCTTTTCTGACTCAAATGGGTTGCTCATTCTTTTCAGCACTGTCACTCTGATCTAATCTATTATCTATATACTTTTTTTTTAAACAGACGTACATGTTAATAATAATAATAAATTTTTATTATTATTTATAATGCATCTATCCCAGTTCTAAATCTGAGCTCCAAACACAGTACAGCAATGCATCAGTCTCATACAGTTAAGAAATATATGCATGAAACAAAAACAAAACAGGATGTGACAAAACAGTGATTGTCAATGACTGATATAAAAACAGCGTACATTAATAAAATTGTATAATTAAGTTTTAATCAAAATGTGGCTGTATTTTACAAGACAATAAACAAATAGGGAATGAGACAAAAGTAAATGAACAGCAGGCAATCCATAAAACAGCATGTATGGAACAACTTAATTGGTGTAATTCTGATTAAATTAATATACACTAGCAATTAAGCAATTAGACATTCACTTAAACAACATGACATTGCAATAAACTAACATTATTAAGATCATCAGCTAAACGATTAAGCAACCCCACTAACAAATAACGTCCTATAAAAAGGCTGGCAGAAATGGCTGCAACAAAAGTAACATCAAAACACACAAAATGTTTATTTTAATCAGACAATACAAAACATGTGTACATTTTCAATGAAAGCATCTTTTTTCAAGAAACAGACAGACAGATAATAGTAATACACAAACGATGATGGGGGGGGGGGGGGGGGGGGGCAACAAAAGTCACTTACTGACCTTTAATCCGGCGCACCAAATACTCCTGATTGGCGAAGAAGTCCAGGTAGGGAACCAGGTTGTTGAGCGAGCGCACCATGCTGCCTTTGGTCAGCGCCAGCTGCTTTAGTGTTGCCACACTCACCTCTGAAAACACCCACCGCAGGCAACCAAAATCAAAACACAACAGATTAAGCATTAATAGGGCACATACACAACTGTGTGCACATTTTGGGTACAGCTTGGCTTTTTCAAAGCAAGAGGCAGTTACACTACATCAACTCACAACTTACGTGTATATGTTCTGTGGGTCTTGTCAAGACAGCAAGCAAGTATGAACAAGTTCTTCTCTACTTGTCTTTACCTGTACTGAGAAGATTTTAGAATTGGACAAAAGTGCACTGTTGGCAGGAATGCAATTATGCATGTGTTTACACCGCAGTTGTCACTGGATATCAGACTACGTACAGGGGAAACCATGAACCATTAACTAATCCATCATTAAATGTTCTTCATTAAATGTTCTTTGACAGTATTATCAAAATCTGCATTAGCTACAAACTTCTCTTTAAACTCAGGTGCTGGAGCAAAGAAGACCAAACAAATTAAACAAAACAAAACAAAACAAACAAAACACACACAATCAAAACACAACTAAACATCCACAAACTTTTTCTCCAAGAAAGGGGAGACTTGCAGCTCACATTTATTCTCATATTACTTTTAGTCAAAACATCAATTTCTGGACAGCAACATTTTTTGCCTAAACATGGATTTCTGTACAGCATCATTGAAAAAAGATTTTTTTATTTTTTCATGCGAATGCAATGCCCTTTTAAGGAAAAAGGGAGAGAGAAAAAGAAGAAGAAAAAGAGAGGACAAAACCATTGTTTTTAGCAGATAACCTATTTTTCCTCCACCATTACGATTTAAAGGCTACTTTAAAAACTGCTGGTGTATTTTGGAGTCTAATCTGAAGTCCCTATGTTGTCAACAAACTGTGCCAGATATTGCTGAATCATCTTTACAGTTAAGTGAAACAGTTGTATATTGCTCACATTCCCTCTTCTTACATGTGCATGTGGTTACTAATACGAAGTGCTAATGGCTAACTCTGCATCAGTTTATGTACAGCTTCTCAACTGATATTAAAACTGGGTGGTAAAAACAAGACAACCAGCTTTTCAACTGATATTAAAATTGGGCAGTAAAAGCAAGTCAGCTTGCTTTTCAACTGAAATTAAAGCTGGGTGGCTAAAAACAAGTTCACCCACTTTTCAACTAAAATTAAAACTGGGTGGTTAAAAATAAGTCAACCCGCTCTTCAACTGATATTAAAACTGGGTGGTAAAAGGAAGTTAACCTGTCACATGATGAGGAAAATGAGAACTGTGACTAACCTCCAACCTGCATGTCCTCACACCCAATTCTCTGCATCTGTTTGTTCACTTCATCAATCTTCTTGCTCAGCCGTGATACAATGGTTGCACTCAGCCACTGACAACAAAAAAACAATGGTGTACAGACAATTAACCAGCACACCTGTGGGTGAACTCCACAGCCACTGACAACAACAAAAGATGAGGTACAGACAATTAACCAGCACACCTGTGGATGAACTCCAGCTGAACTGTCAGGACCACCGTAACATTCAAGTGAAGGTGGTCTTAAAGGAGCTAGCCTTCTCGAAGCAGATATTATTCTTTTTTCAAAGTAGCTCTGGTTAAACTTGCATCAATGTCATGTACTTGAAAAAGAATGGGTATTTTTATGTAGGTCTTGTATCTTGATGATACTCATTAAGAAAGCAACAGGACACATTTTAACTGCTTGCATGTAATTTACTTTTAACTATTAAAATAAAAATTTTTTAGTGCTTCACTGTCCTGATGGGAAATTTGAGCTGGGTAAGGCACAGTGGCTTCAGGAGCAGCACTACCCATTCCTATCAGTATGTGCAGAATTTCCCTGTGTCCAAACAATGGTATGGCTGTCAGTGTGTAGGGTTTTTACGTGCACACAGATGGCGATGCATGCGACTGCACACAGGCTGCACTGACACCGTAAGAGTCTGCACTGGAAGTTGACTCTGGGAGAAAAATCCCTCGCGGGCATTGATGATTTGAGCCAGTATCCCACTTGCCTTTTCGGTCCTATGCTCTGCCAGTTGGGCTATCCCCATCCCATCTATTTATGAGTCCAGACATGAGATAAAAGACAAAACATGCATGCAGCAGGTCACAAAGAACTGTTCTTGCAGTCTGTGTGTTCATAGAAACAAGCATCCATAACCCACCTTTCTCAGCTTTTCTGTCCATATGTACAGGTCGTCCTCTGTGACACCATACTTTTTCCATACCTGTCAACAATTACCCACACAATTCATGTCAACACCATATTTCTCTCCTGTCAACAATTACCCACACAATTCATGTCAACACCATACTTCTCTCCTGTCAACAATTACCAATGCACTTCATATGTTAAACACCATACTTCTTCCACACCTGTCAGCAGTTATCAACACAGTTCACCTGTCAATGACATACATGTTCCACACCTGCCAGTGTCAACAACATGCATCTGCTGACACATGTTCCACACCTGCAAACAACATGCACCTGTCAACACCATATGCATGTCAACACCATATATGTGACCCACTCTCACGAAACCATTGCTAACTTGTTTTGGGGTATTTTGAGATATATATATAGTTTTGAAAACTGTAGATTCTGGATTATTTTGTTGTTTAAATGAAAACTGTCATCCCAGAAGTATTGACCACAACGGTCATTTGAAGTTGCTAAGCGTAATGGCAGCCATTTGGAGAAATGGCTCTGAAAGATTTTATGTCTTTTTGCATATTTTCCGTAGCAACGGGTATCAGTCAGCCAAACTTCCTGATTTTTATCATGGTAATACATTGGATATGATAGCATATGCAGAGGCCCCCAAAATATTTTTAATTGGTCTTTATGTGGTGAATCATAACCATCTTCATCACAAAAGGCTGGCATGTTGCTGTATAAGAACAAAAATAGAGTAACTTGACTCTGTGTTTCTATTAAGTTCTAAAGCAAAAAGAAAACATGCAATACTCTGTTAAAGCAAAATGATTAACATTTAATGAAAATGGGGGGAGGGAGGGGGAATTTGTGAGTTATTAATACTTAGTCTAGCTCGGTGCAGAATAAGCAGTGAAAGACACACAGACTGTGTATTTCAATGTCAGGTTCTGACGAGCATTCATCATCGAACCATGCTGGATCAGATCCATCGGAAACGAAGTAATTTGCGATCAGACTACTTAATTCATGTTGATCTGCAGCTGGTATTCAGCAGAGAAGCGAGTCGTCGTTCCATTGCGAGAATGAAAACAATGATGGGAAGGAGCGAGGTTATTTCCCCTAGTCATTTTTTCAGCCAATCGGAGGGCAAGTACTTTGTTCGTTGCTACGAGAATGAGTGCCGGTATCTCTGATTGGTCAACATTTGAAGTTTGTATAGCTTACGTTTGCCTTATTTGGGAGGACTGACCTAGTTTAATCTTATCTTGACACGTCCGGCTGAAGGTTCTCATGAAAAGCTTTCCAACGGTGTACTACATGCTGGGGTACTGTAGGGGGGAAAATATGTTTTATTTGACCAAAAGTTGGTCATTCCAAGTAAACATTAGCGTCTTTTATTGCAGGTAGGAGCGTTTAAACCCACTTTTAACAGTTTAATGCTATCTCTAAACCAAAATACCATAACTACATGATAATTTAAGGTCTAAAGAATGTAATTCTGCAAAAAAGTGAAAATCACCCGAATCGACCCCCAGTTGCTATTTCTGTGTCTAGGGCCGATTGCTGTTGCGACTTAGCACTGAATTGGTGGGAGTGGGTCACATATGTTCTTCATATGTCACTGAATCTTAACAGCAGATATCTGCTGACATAATACATATTTCACATCTGTCAACACGGACACCAGTCAACACTATAAATGTTACACATAGGTCAACAGTATACATCTGTCAACATCATATATGTTCCATACCTGTCAACAGCATACATCTGTGAACACTGTACACATTCCACACACACCTGTCAACATATACATGTTAACATTATATGTGTTCCACACCAATCAACATCTGTACTACACATAGGTGAGGGCAGGCCTTACACAGCTGGCCTTCCAAGGGCAAGGGATTCCCAAATATCTCATGAAACCCCCCCCCAAAACATTGAGTTTTTTAAAATTATTCAACAACAGCCACCACAATAGTCCGCCCAAATGACCTGGGTGGCAGGACAACACAAGACTGGGTTTCAGGTGTGGCTGGGAGGGGGAGGGGGTCAGGACAAGCAGCATGAGATCATCACTCAGCTGATGAAGAAACAAAATGAACCCAAATCACAAGACATCTTGAACCACCTCATCGACCCCTGACATTGAGGCCTGGTCAGCGGCGCTGGTCTTTGTGGCCGACTGGGGCAGGTGGGTGGCCAGCTGGTAGGCATACTTGCGCAGCGTGTGGGTGAAGTCAAGGGCGCTACCGCCGTATGACCAAAACGATGAGGAACTCGTGCCCAGGTTTTCTGGAGCAGCTGAGGACAACAAACGCAGAACATGTCACTCCTCATCAAACTGCAGATGGAACCCCCAAAATAACCCGATAAATAATGGGCTAACACTCTGGGCCCATATGCATGATGAGCAAATAGCTTCCCTAATCACATTTATCTTCTAACTGGTGATGACTGAAAAAATCAGCATGCACGAAACACACACAGGACTATTTGGCTGACCTAATCATGTTTAAAGTTATTGACTCATTTTTCAACCATTAAATGATTAAGCACCTTAAGTGCCATATAAAAGTGGCAGCTCTGATGCTGCTGTTATCAACAGAGGCTACTACTGAGGAGAAAATGAACACTTCTCAAATGGGAAGGGGTCACTGACATCTGCTATGACTGAATGAAGTTTCATTTAACTTTGAACTTGACCTGTTGTCACACGCACTGTCCAGCCAGTTTCAAGTTTCAAGCAATCTAAAAATAAACACATGCCAATAGCTGTTTCTGAGGCTACTGATGCTCATGCAGGTGGACTCTTCAGCAAACTGGGCTTAGTGACTATCAGCGTTTAACTTTAATTGCTCATCACATGCATATATGGGCCCTGATCTATAGTCATTTACTATCAACAGCCTCAAGTCTTTCTGTCTCTGCCTCTTCAGGAAAACATTCTGGGAGGTCAAAAATGGAAGATCTAAAAACATCATAAACTGCTGAACAGTTATATTTTTACCTGTCACCTACATGTTTTGCCTCATAATTTTTCAAAAGAGCACTAAGCTTTTAGGGGGATATACAGGAAAGCAGCCATAGTGAATGCCAGTATCACCAACACACCATGCCAGTATCACCAACTTCAAGACAATGTACAGTCTCTTCTTCCAAGACAGTAAGCGGGATAAAGATCCTCACCTTGCCTAGACCTGAGCTCCTTTTCATCCTGTTCCTGCAGAAAGCTGTGCAGGGTGCTGTGGTCCTTGATGCGGTCGTATGGTGAAGCTGCCAACACACCCTCTTTAACAGCTTGTGTTACTCAGCAACATCCACCCCACTAAATATTTCTTATTGTGACACAGGTCAGTAAAATAAGTAGTAAAGGGCATTTTAGTGTTATTAGGAAAATGCCAGTAACAAAATATATTGAAAAAATGAGGCAGAAAAGCACAAGACAAAGGAAAGGTTTCTAAAGTGAAAGACAGAGATGAAGCACAAGAACAGAAGATGGGGCATATACAGAGACATGAAGCAGAAAATTATGTGATGAAAATAATACTCATTAATTTACACACACAATCACACACGCACACACACACTCACTCTGACAAATACTCACACACGCACCACATGCACACTTCCACAAACACGTATGCATACACGCAACAACAACAACCACAACACTATGCAACAACTCACTAGAAATACTGCGAGGAGCAGAGTAGGAGCGGCGAGACCTGAAGCTATTGTCAGCATGTTCGTATCGGGGAGAAGGTGTAGAGGAGTTCAGAGAATGATGCTGAACAGATAACAGTTTACATCACTGAAAGACCTTGAACAGCAAGGTGTGTCATGGAAAGATCTTTGAACAAAACATATGACAGAAAGACTTTCAAGTTTAACAACAAAATGTGTCATGGAAAGATATTTATCAAAACATCTGATGAAAAGACCTTGAAATTTAACAAAATGTGTCAAGGAAAGATATTTAACAAAACATCTAGCACACTGACCTTTAACAACAAAACATGGCACAGTAAGACCTTATCATGTTCATTTCCATTGACATCATAGCATAATAAAGCAGTGAAAGGAATGTTTAAAAAAAAGAGTGGAAAATGTACTAACCAATCATAATCAAGACAAAGAACATAGTGTATGATAGCTGTGACATAAATGTCTTCTTCAGGAACTACCAACTTACTAAATTGCACAAAAAATATATTACGAATTAGAAAAAAAGAAGGAGAGGAGAGACAGTTACAATCATCTTAAGTTAATGCAGCTGATCACTAGGCAATTTCCAGAAAATTCATGACGCTGATAGGCAAATAATTTATTTTACTCCCAGTCAACCATACTCATACAGGTCATGTGGGGGTACACAAACACAAGACGTATTGCCTGTGTTGAAGCTCTTGATGTGACCACTGTAGGCCCAACATTGATCACAGGAGAAACCTTTTTTTTAAACATTTAATGGCAATGAATGAGTCCCCCCCCCCCCCCCCCCATGTAGTGACAAAAAATATACATACATTTCTGTATAGAGTACACTCACCCTATCCAAGCTGTATCCAAAACTGCTAGAGAAAGGAGACATGGAAGGAGAGTACACAGTATGAAACTGCGCTGGTGAGGCCGAGGCTGAGGAGGCCAACCCAGGTGAAAAAGGCCGCATCATACTATGTGGTGACCCATCACCCCCCGAAAAACTGCCTTGGGAAGTGGAGAAGATCAAGCTGCTTTCTGGTGTTTGCTGTGAACTCTTCTGCTGTGGGGGAGGTGTGCGGAAACCATGCTCTGAAAAGGCAATTGTTTCCACTGATAAACTTGTGGACACTGAATATTAGTGCAAGATTTTATTGGTTACATTAAAACCATTCCCCAAATTTCCATAGAAAAGAAATACCTGAACATGTTCTACTTCTAGCTGACCCAAGTAACATTTTTTTTAAACACACAAAATCCCAGTCATTGCAGCTGCTCACAGACAAATGAAGCTCATCCATGAGCTCAGATGTTCTACACATCTAGCCACTTGGTATGTTGGCACCAACAAGAGCGTTAAGCTCAGATAGGCCAACCCAAGTCAGATGAGGTTAAAGAGTTAAGCTGAAGAGGGCAAAAAAATGCTGTGCGACCAGCATACAGTATGTCACATGTGTCTCAGCCAGATGACTGACCCCCATTTTGTTCCAGCTGTAGCCATTGAGGGGGATACCCACAAGAATGCACTCCTCAAGAGGGAAACATGACTGGCAATACAATCTTGGCATACTGTTTCTTGTCTGGGACTGAACAGGAGGAAAGACTTCTATTACAGTAGTAGTTTTAATGAAAAAATTGGTACCGAGGTTGTGGCAGAGATACATGCTAAGCAGTAAAAGAAAGGGAGGGGAAGAGAGAGAGACAGACAGACAGACAGAGAGAGGAGAGAGAGAGAGAGAGAGGAGAGAGAGAGAGAGAGAGAGAGAGAGAGAGAGAGAGGTGACAGAGGGGTTAAAACTAATAAAGTGTCAATCATCAAAGAACTGTATACAATGAGCAATGCACTACTCAGAGACAACCAACCATTTTCCTGGACCCCTAGCAGCTTTCGCTGTGTGTCAGTCAGATCCACTGGTCCGCCAAAGACAAAGGTCCAGACAAAATACATCAGCGTCAGTGTGTTGAGGAAAATCTTGATCACCAGCAGACCTCCAGCAACAACTTCTGCAGCAGAGGCATGTAAGATGTTGTACCTGTAAATAACTAGTTACCAACAAACTTCTTACTTTAAACATACCCTACATAACAATGAACATGAACAAAACAAGAAAGACAATCTGAACTTGGACTTAAATGGAATTTCTGGCTCATACATGTTGTCTTAACTCTTATAATAAAACAGCCACTGTCAATTGTGCCCATTAAAACTTTAGATTTTCTCTTTTAAACAAGGCAGGTAAATAATAATAATACACCATGAAAACAGAACAATCTCATTAAGTAATTTTCTTTTTGGGGTGTCTTCACTTGTGTAGACTGATCTTCTTCTCTTCACTTCTTTAAAAAAAAACATGTTTTATCTTGTACACATACATTTCCAGAAATGGCGAGAGTGAAGCATGTTGTGCTCACTGAAATGCTATAAAAATCTTCATCCTTCTTCTTTTGAACTGCAAGTGCAAGCACAATGCAGTTCTACTTTTAGTTATGCTTCTGTTTCTAGCAAGCATGGATAGTGCACACAAGTTTCCATTCCAGCACTCTCTCTTACCAGGCTCCAACTACCTGGAACCAACTCCATGTTTCTATCTGTCATGCTACCTCTGTCATCTCTTCCAATCTTCATTGAAAACCTTTCTTTTCAAAAACCTTTTCTTCAGTCCAGTTGCCCTGAGATACGCGCACGCAGGGTGCGTGCGTGCGTATGATGTGCACTGAATCTTTGTTGTCAAACTATGTACAATTAAAGAATTTGTAAGCAATTTGCCTGTGCAGGTTAGGCGCTCTAACTAGTCTAACTCTAAGTACATATTATACTATGCATAACTTTTATTCTTTCCTTTTTTGTTGTTGTTTTTGTTGTTGTGATGAATGGCTTATCTGTTTAACTTAATGTGTTATCATTGGATCATTGTGAAAGAATGTTGCCCTGACACCACTTACCAGAGACTCCCAGTTCCAGATAAAACTTAGTGAGTGCAAAGAATGGTCAACAAGTCACCAAGAGCAACTGTCTTAAATACTATAGTTATACTTACCAAAGACATACCACAACCAGTGATCAATTTTCAGGAAGTTGGAGATGGAATTGAAGTTGCTGATGAAATAATCAAAACAAAAAAAGGTTTAAAAAGTCATACAATAGTGATAAATGTAACAACTAATAAAGATTCATTTCTTTATTCAGTTAATCAGTACATACCTACGTGCTTCTGTGTGCACATGTGCATGCATGTGTGTGTATGTGTGTGTGCGCATAAATTTTATATTCATCATGTTATTCCACTGAACTAAACAAATCTGTGGACTTAAAAAATAATAATAAAATGTTTCTAATGAAAAGTACGGCTTACTGATTGCTTTTATTTAACCTTGAAAACTGCAAACAAGCCTAGCAACAGACAAAGCAGATGACAGTGCCACCCTGCATTGCAAAGTTAACATTTTTCCCTTAAAAAAAATATTTAAAAAAGAGTTATAGTTTCACTTAGTTACATCAAGATCAATGTGCTTTCTAAATTTTATTTGTAGAGAATTCAGTTTTAAGTAGAATTACAAACCCTCCACACCTGTCTCTTCTGTAATGACAGCTGTTTGCAGATTTATTCCAACAGACTGCTCCCTATGTCCCATTATAATTTATATCAATGTTCTCTCACCAAACACTACTACAAATCACAGTCTCTTTCAACAGTTTCATTAATACTAATAGTGGAGAACTGTAAGTGTAATTGTAAATTGTAATTAGTGTAAATGTAACCGATCCAATTCTAAGTAACCCAGTCCTCACCAGCAGGATTTCATTTTCAATTCACTTCTCTTTGAAAGACCATGGGATCCCCTTCCCTCTCAATCAGACAGCTTTACCAAGCTTAAGTTGGTCCCCCACCCCCACCCTCAACCTGCCTGTATTTCAAGTTTCATGACTTGTTCCACACTTCCTGAATTTTTTTTCCTTTTCTTTTTTTCAGTTTAAAACAATAAAACCCACACACATAAAAAACTAAAACAAAAAAACTACTTTTGACAAGTAGAAGAGATCTTCATGGTCTCACTATTTTCCCAAAGAGGGTTATATATATATATATATATATATATATATATATATATATATATATATATATATATATATATATATATATTATAACTCCCACAGTATTGCTAGTAATAGTATAAATGATGTTACTTTGTTAGAACTGATTTACAACTGACATTTATAACTATGCAGTCTACAGATACAAAATTAGATTAATTTATTATATTTTGTAATACTAATAGTAATACTATTACTGACACTAATACTAGTATAGTACTAGTATTAATTAGTACAATTACAACTGTACAAGCAGAAGTATTTAAAGAGATAAAGAGAAAATACTGTAAAAATGAAACAAAAACTCTTACATGTCGAGATAAATAAGGAAGAGAAGAATGATGATGATGACAGAGGAAATGAAAGATCTCCTTGCAACCACTGCCTCGTGACGTTTTTGCCATGTGGATTCCACCACTGGACTGCTGTTCAAGCTCCGCATCTTCTCTTCTTAATCTTAGCACTAATTTAACACTGAAATGGTGCAGCTGTTGGAAGTGCCTGTAAAAAGTACAGAAAAAATTGAAACAGAACGTGGCCCAGAGCACTCGTGCAGAATCAACACACAGGGGAGTTAATTGGTGCTTGAAAGATGTTACACGATACAATTACAAGCACAACAACAAAGACCTGAGTCACCTACAACAACTCTCACCTGGTATGCATGTAAAGTGAACTTTAACACAGTTTAAGGTACATAAACCCCACCAAAGGTACATGCTAGATCCTCATATAATAACACATGCTATCACATGAACAGAGGATGTACCTCTAGTGGAGTTTACGTACCCTGTAGTTGTACTAGTTGTAGCTATACCCATGCCAGGTAAGTTACTGTAGTTGACTCAGGTCTTTGTTGTTGTGCTTCTGTGACATCTTTTGAGCATTAATTAACTCCCTTGTGTGTTGATTCTACTGAAAAAATGCTCTTTGGTACCTTCTGTATGTAATTGTAAACATATTAAAATTATTACCCTGGTAACAACTGATATTATTAATTTCATGTGTTAGGATTATGTGCAAACTACAATGACTTTCAAGAATGAGCCCTATCTTTGTGAGCCAGCCAACTCCCTATTGTTTGCACATGTGTATATATATATATATATATATATATATATATATATATATATATATATATATAATATAACAATAATTAACATGAATAAGTCAAACTCAGAACTAATCACGGTTGTAAAGTGGAGGACCACTGGTTCACTGTGTCAGCCTGTGTGTGATGCATTTTGTGCAGACCCAAAATTGCAACACTGCTAACTAGTGCTACTAGTACTACTAGGTAGTCCAAAGTGCTCTCTGCTGCATTCCGCTTAACTAAGTTGGTCTAGTTTTAGCGATTTTCATTGACGGATTTCTTGTGTGTTTTTGATCCAATCTCAGTCAAAATTACTGTTGAGAAAAGCTTCATGTCTCGTCTTCCTAACTGTGTTGTTATGTTTATTACGCTTTGAAAAAGAATGTGAAAATTCACCCCGATCTCGGTACCCCTAAGCGCTGCCTTCTGTCAGCGATGCACATAGGCTGCGAACACCATTCGCTGTAAGCAGTTTTCGGACGCGGAGTGTTGGACGTACGCTAGTTCAGCCATGATGAAATCTATATAAATCAAAAGTGCTGTTGCTAAGCTTTCTTTCCATATCCATGATGGCTGCCTTCAACAAGCAGAAGTCCTGAATAAAGTTGTTTGAAATGTGTTTAAGGGATTTTGTACTATTTTTAGACCACAGACACTCTCATAAAAAATATCAGCAGAAAGATCAATGTTTCTTCTTTAAAGTTATACTAAAATAAGAGTTCAAAACTATTCATACATCCAACACTCAGCCGCCGAAACGTGATAACAAAGAGATTTTATTACCACAGCCACACGGTCAGCCATGGCTGCTGAGGTGACCGCACAATTAAGTGATCGTGCGTGCCAAGTTGGTGGATTCTCCACTATCCGTTCTACATTGCGTGTAAATGATCTTGTTGATGAGTAAAATTATTCATCTTTTTCTTGAAAGCCAGATTAAGCTGTCAAACGAATGCTTCTGTCAGTAAAAATGAAAAATGAAGTGGTCTGTGAACGATCGCAAACACGGGTAAGAGTTGGTTTGGGTGTTGATGGGATGATCAACAAATTTATTTATAAACAGCAATTTTAGCAAATGTTTCTACTAATAACAGTCTAGGAGAGGCTTTATTGGTAATATCCAAGGAGACAGTCGGAAATTCCTGGGACATTTCAAGTGCCACTTTGGGCCACAAATATCACCAGAATCACTCAAACAGATCTAGCGAATAACCAACATTTGCAACAAAAGTGACTGATTCAGTCTGTAAATACTAAATGGGTGAGTGGAGCAATTGTTTTACTGACATCAGCACTCAGGAAGTGTGCAGTTACTTAGAAATTAGATCTAGATCAACGGTCTGAAAGGAGCATACCCATATTGAAGGACACACATATATATATATATATATATATATATATATATATATATATATATATATATATGATTACACTCACTTTCTGTTGCAAATTTTGGGTTTATTTGTTTCATATATATATTAGGTAAATGGCTGCAAAAATAAGACATAGCTGAGACTGCTGTGCACTTTGTTTTGAAATGAGGGTTTGAAGTCAATCCAGTTAGTAACAATTCCAAGATGTTAGAGACAGAGGATTTGGGGGACATCGCTCTCTTGAAATGGAGCCTGTAAGGTGATGCAAGGTCACCCTGAAAAAAAATGGACTTTTAAATTTTCTCTGTGATCAATCAGAAAAGTATGACATCATGTAGAGTTCTTAACTGTGGTTATTTTGGTACAAAAGGTAAGATGATACGACAAGTAGAAGAGGAGTTATGATTCTTTTTTACCATTTTTAAGATTGACGGATGGCATTTTTCATGAATTTAGCAAGTTTGATGTGAAATATCTGGAAGAATAATCAAAATGAACGTTTACAAAAAATTGGGCCTATTACAGTATTAGTATTACAAATTGTACTGTGGAGAATGAGATTCCTAAATATTAGACAGGTTATATATATATGCAAAATAGCTTCCAGGTGGGACCTTAAATCTCAGGATTTCTCTAATTTGTATTTTATGGGCAAATTGGGGCAACAAAAATAATATTAAAAAAATCATAACTTTGGAACTACTCAACATAAAATTGGTATCACTGAAATCAGATCAAAATGATCTATGCAAATATATATATAAAGTCTGATAGTCAACTACTGATTTTCAAAATCACTTTGGACTACCTAGTACTATGGTGTGTGTGTGTGTGTGTTCAACTAATACTTTTCAATTAGTCAATGAATATAAAATAACCAGTTATCCTCAGACTGTAGTTAAAGGATCAGGACATTAAAATTAAAAATCCAGTTCATTCCTTCAACTTTCACTGAGTCAATTACAGGTCTATAAACTCAGTATCACTGACGGTCTTAGCTCTTGTTACAAATATCTGATCTAATTTTAAAGTAAGTAATTTTAAGTACTGCGAACAAGTAATTAAACTTAAAGTAAATGGTTCAAAAACGGCACCAAGCAGAATGAAGTCCAGTCCACCTAGATTTTTTCTGTACCCCCCCTCCCCCCGGACCCTTTTCCGGACAGTGAAACATGACAAAGGCTAGCGCTTGAATTTCAACTTAAAATTTAACGAAAAACTCCAATAACAATGTCTTACTCTTACGGACCTTAGTGTATTTTGCATACAATACTTATGGATATAAATGTGTGAATGTTTTGGCTGAAAACTCAGGAAAGACTTTTTCAAGACTGGGTTCTGTCGGCTTACCGCACTTTAACCTGAGTACAGTTCTGTAGATTCAGATTTCATGATTACTCTCCTGCTTTGCAGCCGGCGCGGCATGACTGCTCCGGAAATATGGCTCTATATGCTATTTTCGTATATAGTATATCAATACGTAACACTCACAGCCCACAAAGTCCGCAGCATACTCTTCAAAACTTTTTTTTTATTCCTTGCGAAAACACCCACGAAACACCCCCTTCTGTTGAAAACTCCAAGCACTGGTTTGAAAAGATGTGCGAACATAAGGCCTAGTCTCGTTCATCCAGACCGTAAGGCGCCATTTACGGTTGGCCAAAACTATCTATTCAGTTCAGACAGAATAAAAATGGCCGACGGTGATGCTGATCAGGTTCGGTTTCTTCTTCTTCTTCTTATATGGTTTTGTGCCATATATTACGTTTAGGGCCGTGAGAGAAGTTTTCTTTTCGCTTCTTCTTTTGAACTGTAGTCTTAAACTTACTCTAAACAGAATCTTCAAAATTATGAAAGGCGGTCTTAGTCTCTTACTAAGTTACTGTGCCAGTGAATTGTCACGCGTTGAATTGTTGCAAGAACTGTCAGACTCAGAATATTAGTTTTAGGAGCCGTTACAGATCAGTTCTTTTCAAGGACAGTGCAGTAGTAATTGATGGAATGACCAGCAAGTTGGGCGGGGCGGGGACCCTTGAGGAATCGTGCCTCCACAACACTGTCACCGTGTCAACAGTAGTCTGCACTCCCCCTCTCCTTGCCGCTGCACAATCTCTGCACTGTTTAAACTAGCGTGTTGCTTAAAGGATCTTTTTAAGGATAACGCAAAGCGGGCACCTTTAGAGGTTGGCAGCTTTGTGCTATTTTGGACTACATTATTGTCCTTATTTCATTTACAGGCTGTACCGGCACAGACTGTCGAGGAGCCTTTAGATCTGATCAGACTCAGTCTTGATGAGAGGATCTACGTCAAGATGAGGAACGACAGAGAACTCAGGGGCCGACTGCATGTAAGTTGATAAATTATTGTATGTTGTCTCACCTTCAGTTTTTTTATGGGCAGGTTCATAATTGTACACTGTATCATGTGGGCACCAATTTAAAAAACACTCAAACAGGGTGGCTGTTGGGGCTTAACGTCCACAGAAAGCTCATATGGTTAATTAGGGACAGGATTGGGGACAGTTATTTACTGGGGTTCTTGTTTTAGTATTATAAATGCATCATTCAGACTACTATTTCAATATTTGAAACTGTTTTGCTTTAGAGATGTTATCCAACTGTGTATTGTTTCATTTTCAGGCTCATGATCAATACCACAACATGGCAATTTATCCAATTGTACGTGTTGTTTCAGGCCTAAGAATACAATCAACACCTGAACATGGTGATTGATACATTTGCGTGTATTGTTTCAGGTCAGTAAATATGATTAACACCTGAACATGGTGATTGAGACTATTGTGTGTATTGCTTCAGTTCAAGCCAATGAATATAATCAACACCTGAATGTGGTGATTGGTACAGTTGACAGTTGTGTGTATTGTTTCAGATCTATGATCAATACTGGAACATGGTGATTTATCCAGTTGTATGTATTGTCTGAGGCCTCTGATCAACACATGAACATGGTGATTTTTCCAATTGTGCATATTATTTCAGGCCTGTGATCAAATGATGAATGATCAACACCTGGACCTGGTGATTTATCCAGTTTTGTTTTTTGTTCCAGGCCTGTGAACACCAGAACATGGTGATTTATTCAGTTGTGTGCATTGTTCCAGGTCTATGGTCAACACCTGAACATGATGATTTATCCAGTTGTGTGCATTGTTCCAGGTCTATGGTCAACACCTGAACATGGTGATTTATCCAGTTGTGTGCACTGTTCCAGGCCTATGACCAACATCTGAACATGGTGCTAGGTGATGTGGAAGAGACGGTGACCACTGTGGAGATTGATGAAGAGACATATGAGGAAATTTACAAAGTATGTTTCTCACAAGTTCTATTCAGAGTCGTTGATCTATTTGAAGGCTATACAAAAAAATGGAGTCAGCTGCTTGGTGACTTCATGTGGGTCCAAAGTAAATCAATGAATCAAATCTGAATGCAACGCTTATTCAGCAAGATGATCACTGAAAAACTGCTACATTCTACTAGCAGTACTACAGGCTGTGTGCTTGTATGAATGTTTTTTTAAATTATACATAATTGTAATCTGCAAATCTGATTATAGACCGAACAAGGATTTGAAGGGAAGACTGGGGGGGGGGTTACTGCATAGCATAGGATTTTCACAAAACTAAATCTGTGCATAATTATTAATTATGCAGTGGTTTAAACAGATTCTAAAACTCATCTCTGGAAATCAGACCTTGAACTTGAAGATATAGGGTCATTATTAGATATATATACTGAGGATTCCATTTTGAGAAAGTATGTTTTGTGAATTTGTGAAAATATACACCTGATGGGGATTTTTTAAATTTTTATTAAGTGTGTTGTGTTTGTTTTTTCAGTCCACAAAAAGGAATATTGCTATGCTGTTTGTAAGAGGGGATGGTGTGATCCTTGTGTCTCCGCCTATGAGAACAGCCTCGTGATCAAGACATCATAATCATCCTGTTCACAGCCATTTGCTTTTCCCCCTCACCATCATCGTAGTGAATACTATTGTGCAATGTACATGTTGGAAATGTATACTGTGCTCTATGTACATGTGTATACATACCAGGCTTAATTCCGACATGCCTTAGGGTAGATGCTAAAGGTAGGCCCAGATGAACATGGCAGATGGGTCACAGGCATGCAGTATACACCTGCATTTATCATGATCAGGATAACCTTAAGGTTGACAAGATTGCATGGCACATTTTGAGCCTGTTTGTATCCTAGTGGTTTTCTGGGCAGTGGAAGCTAGGTGGGTTGTCTCCCTGTGGAGGGAGAACAGGTCATCAGCAACACACCCAGGGTGATGATGTATTGCATCCAGGAACAGCTGTGGATTCCTGTCCACGCTTGGTCTTCACTTCAGAAATCAGACCATATGAGTAGTGTGAAAGCCTGCAAATCCCACTGTTATGTGTTGGAAAGGGATTTTAGGGGATTTCAGACTACTGTGTGCCATTACAATCTTGGGCCTACTTTTCAGTCTTGTTCAGCTTCAAACTTGTCACCCCAGGAAAAGAAGTGTTCAGACAGTGCAGAATGGTACCAGAACTGACCTTCTCTAACTGGAAGTATTTGGCAGTCTACACTTTAAATGTAACAGTGTTATCGCATATGTATCTTCTGTTTATTTCAGTGCATGCAAGATTTTGTTGTAATCATCTTCTGTTATGCAGAGCTGTTTATCCAACAGCTAGTAAACTAGGGCTTCGGATTCATTTTGAGATGACCTTTTTCAAGACATTTTAGTCAGACCATGTGTTGCACTCTAATAACATATTATTTGCAAGAATGTTTTCACTTGATTTACTCATTTAGTTATTAAATATAACTTGGTTGGTTGGTATTGTCTTTGAATCGGTTCTGTTGTTTCCTTATTTTCACTCAGTATACTGGAGTGTGCTTCAGAAATGACTCCACCCAGTCTACCCAATGGCAAACCAAAATTGCAGTTATTAAGGCTGATAGGTATTTATTTTCCCTGGAACAGCCAATAGGGTTAGACTTTGATCAACATAATACCGAGATTCCAGTCTCCTTTGTCATCATTTTGTTTCACAAGTGTTTTCTGTAAAATTCTGTACAACAGATGGAAATTTGCTTTAATCTAAAATAAAAAGTTAAAAATAGCAGCAGTTTGTTCTGTTGTGTAGAACAGATTGGTTTGTTGTATATAATGAATGTGGTCCTACAACACATGTGCAGTATGCACTCTGACCTTTCACTTTCATTGTCTCACTTCCCTGTATTTTTTATTTGATGACTTTGTAGTTTATGAACATATATGTGGATTTTTTTGTTTGTCTTTTTTTATTCAAACCAAATGAGTATGGAGTTTATTTTCTCCTAGAGTAATGGGGAAAGCTGACCATCTGTCATGTTACATTGGCAGCAAACAGCTTGGAAGACAAGTGGTCATTATTTGCTCTCCTGGAATGAAAATTAAGTTTATTTGAAGAGCCCTTGCTGTGAACAGACATAAAATAAAACATTGACTGATTGAGGAATACTTGCTGTGAGTGAGTAAGTAACTTGGTGTTTTATGCCCAGTCAACCAGTGTGATTATATCAGGGTGATTCTCTTGCTGTGAACAGACATAAAATATTATTGATGGAAGAGTACTTGCGGTGAACAGAAGACATAAAACATTGACTGAGAGGAACAGACATAAAATGTTGATTGAGTGACAAGTACTTGCTGTGAACAGACATAAAACGGACTGACTGACAGACATAAAATAAAACAGACCGACTGGAGAGTACTTGTGAACAGACATAAAATAAAATGTTGATTGAATGAAGAGTACTTGCTGTGAACAGACCTAAGATAAAACATTGACTGATTGAAGAGTACTTGCTGTGAACAGACATAAAATAAGATATTGACTGATTGATTGAAGAGCCCCAGTTGTGAACAGACATTAAAAAGAAGAAGATTGAAGAGCCCTTGTGAACAGACATAAAACATTGAGTGATTGAAGAGCCCTTGCTGTGAACAGACATAAAATAAGATATTGATTGATTAAGAGCCCTTGCTTTGTGATAAGAATGAAATGATTGGCTCAGTGATGGTGCAGCTGTATATGTGGCAGCTGTAGTCATGATTGAAACCCAGTCGGCTGTATGTATACAAACATCCGAACATTCTCATTTGGTGAATTGGGCCAGCAAATGCACTTGTAATGAGGTATATCATTGGTTATGCCTTCAATTTTCAAAGAGAATTAGACTGGTCGTTGCAGATGTGTGAGTTGGAGAAGCAAACCGACATTTACACTTGTATTATTACACCCATGTGTATAAATAATAAAGTGAGTGTATCGTAAGAAGGGAACCTAGTGATTAATACTAGAGTTGTCGAGTCTTTATTTCTGTCATTCTATAAAAATTAAACTTGATTTTTATTTATTATTTGTACCAAAGATGTTTGAATGTTGATCAGATCAACATGTGTCCAGCTCTCTATCAAGACAAAATGACTGTATCTTTGCTTTGCAGATTAATGAAAACTAAGGTGAGAACTTCCAACCTGCAAGATTTACCAGGAGAAAAAACAACAACACTAGAATTGATTTTACAGAATTTTGTGAAGACAATTATTCAAAACAAAAAAAGTAGTTGATTTTCATCAGTTACCTTACCTTTGAACTTTCCCAAATAGGTCTTTGTCTAGGCTCATTACATAGTACACTGGGATCAGGGTAGATGGGGAGGAAACATGCTTCAGTAGCTAACAACTGGTACTCGGGGTTTCTTTTTCTTTCCACCGACAACTGATTTTGTTCCTTGGAAAAACAAAAGTAGTATTTTAAATGAAAGAAGTGTGACTGTACCCCTGTTCCTTCACACAGCATGCAATGGCCTGCACTGACACAACCCTTATGCATTATAAAGGTGGTCACCTAGTGCAACTTCCACACAGCCCTTACGCATTAAGGTGGTCACCTAGGGCAGCTTCAACTCAAGCAAAAGGAAACACTTTGCTAAGTTAAGTTTGGTAGTGTGTCTTTATTCTTCTTGATAGGTGATTCAGCAAACACAACATCCACATCATTGAAGGCTTTGTGTTCTTAGTACAGCCTATACAACGAAAAATACATGTACACAAGTCCATTTAATTACTTCACAGCCAACATGATTTACATACACAACCACACAAACAATCAGGGATTAAAGGGTTAGTTGGGCACACAATTGAACAGTATTGCAGTAGACCTTGTCTGTATACAAATGCCTGTAATGTACTGTATATATATATATAATACCAGATATACCCCTTACACTCACTCGGACCTAGCCCAAGACAGAATTTGACAGAAGCACATCCAATATGGCTATGCATTTGCAACAATCACAGTCCAGCCTTCCAGTTGCATGGCATATTTGCAGACAAAAAGTAATGTTTAGCAACAAAATACTACAAAAGTTTTTTGTTTTAAAGTAGGAGTGGGTGGAGGGGTGAGCTACCCATCAAAAAGGTACCTGTGACAGGCACAACCCATCTTTTCATCTGGCTTTGCACAGCCCCTTCACTATCATCCAGACTCTAAAGCCTTTGAGGAGAAGTTTTTTTTTCTGGCTTCATGCGCTGCTGCAGCATCAAATGCTCCATCCTTTCTTGCCGTGACTTCTCACCACACACCAGACCTCAGGGCCTTTGGGGAAGTTTTTACTGGCTCCATGTGCTGCTGCAGCATCAGATACTCTATCTTTTCTTGCTTCGTGCAGCCCTTCATTATCAGCCAGACTCCAAGCCCTTGGGGAACACCAGTCTTTGCTGGCTTCATAGTAAGTAAGTAAACATGGTGCTTAACGTCCACAGAAACCGTATGGCTTATAATATTAGGGACGGGGAGAAGGGGGTATGGAGGTGGGGGGAGAGGGAGATTATATACCTATCGCTACACTGTCACTGCCAGAATGACTTCTGCATTAAGATGGACAGCGATGAGAGCCATTTCAATGTTTCAGTAGGAAGTGATGGACAAAGTCACAAGACAGTGTCCACAAACCACAACCTTTTTGAAGAGAAAGGAGAGCTGAAGAGGTATCAAACCGAGGTCCTTCCGCTTACCAGCCTAATGCCTTACCACTAGGCCAAACCAGCTCACACTGGCTTCATGTTCAGCTGTAGCATGAAATACTCTATCCCTCCTTGCTTTGCAGAGCCTTCTGCTCACCTTCAGCCAAACTCCAAGGTCTCTGGAGAAGACCAGAATGTTTACTGGCTTCATGTTCTACAAGTATGTGTCCAGCTGTATGTATGTATAAAAACCAAGAAAGGTTGCTTGCAGGAACCTTTCCCATCTGAATCAAATGCGCCTGGCAGGTGCAAACGTATGTATTCAAAATGCTGATGTCACATGAGTAACACAAAACCCAGATCTCTGAGGCATCAAACTCTCTAAACACTAGCTCCTGTCATGTTGGTTAAGGAGGCAACAACATAACAACCTGATCTGAGATGCAACCATGTACTTTTGTTATCTGCACTGATTCATGGCAGACATAGCCAGCCTGAATGTGACTTTTCTTAGTTGTGTATGACTAAACATGCTATACAGTCTCTCTCTCTCCCCCAAGTTGTAGATCTTCATGTCTTTTCCATGAGCAACCCATACAAAACCTGAACACGCTTCAAACACAAAGGTGGGAATTGTTAATTCAACAGGTGTACTCTTTTACACATGTCTGATGAGTTTTGTGGACCAAAAATGAACACTGGTTCAGCTGACTCAAGAAGGCAGTCTTATGGGGGGTCAACTCAATTGCAAGCAACCCATACCATGTGTGGACACCACTGTCAGCTGCTCCATACTCCTGTGTGAACATCACAGTTCAAGCTGCAAATGAACAGACTTGGTTCAAAGAACAAATTACAGAACAGAAGCAGTCAACGCCCTTCAAGGGATCTACTCTGTCTTACTGATCCAGTATTAACAGATCAGTGGATAGATCATGTTGCATCATCTGCTGGTGTCTCGCTGCCTTAAAGTCAGGTGTTACATGCCTGTGTGATATGGAATAATTTATAAAAAACAGACTAAAAAACTAGCTTCAAGTGAACACTTACAGGACTTGTTGGTTGATTTCAGTGGATCTGATAAACATTTATTAAGTTTTATCACGTTATCTGAATGTGTTGTTTTGTTTTTCCAATGATTTCTTCAAATAATGTTTCACTATGAAAGGCAATGTTGACCACTTCGGTACACATGAAATGCAGATGCTCGGCCTGGGCAAGTGTCGTGGAGCATAAACTGTGTTGTCATGAAAAGCGATGTCACGAGTAGTTTAACATGTGATGGCAACAAAGACTTAGAGACAGTGGACTCTGTCACTAGTTCACACTCTTTGCCACATGACTGTCACACAAAACACTGGAAATGCATCACCTGCTTGCAGCATATCACAACAGAAGTGTTTCCATGTTGTTCAGAAGATGTGTGTACAGTTATACGGAACAGTGCACCAGTGTCTCCATTTGATTGCAGACACTGCACTGTGACACTCAGGCTGTTACAGTCTCAGCAGTGAGCACCGTGTTCAGATACTGATGCCTTCAAGCTGATTCCTTTCTTGAGGTTTCTACCGAAAGGTCTAACAATACACAGTTTGGGTGCTGGTCCCAATTCTCAGCTTTGCCGCATGAAGGGCAAATGCCCTGCTCCTCTTCACATCCTGGACTTCCATTACAGCTGAACAGTTTGCAGACTGCCATTCTGTAAGCCTAGCAGTAACTGAAGATTAAACTAAAAATATTTACTGAGTATGTATGTACAGTACATATGTACAACGTGGTGCAGATTATCCCATGTAATATTTGAAAGATAATTGGCAGACAGTGTTCAAGAAATGCCAGCAATACATTTCTGACTTGCATCAAAATTCAGGACATATTGACAAGAATGAAAATAATGCTTTAATTAACCTGTGTGTGCATTTAATAGAGATAACTGATAGGATTGTTGCCTTGACAGAATTT
The DNA here is from genome assembly GCA_018857735.1 of Alviniconcha marisindica. Lineage (NCBI taxonomy): Eukaryota > Metazoa > Mollusca > Gastropoda > Provannidae > Alviniconcha > Alviniconcha marisindica. Next base: position 230,762 of record JABMCL010000211.1, on the reverse strand, counting down.
GAAGGCTGCCATTTCTTGACTGTTTTAGCAAGGTCTTTGTATGATAAGAGCCCCTATCAAGCTTTACACTTTTTTGTGCCAGTCTGAAGGTCACAAGAGAGTGTAACAAAATAATGAAAGTCATATTTTCCCTGTCAGATGCATGTCAAATGAACACTAATTTGCTCTTTTTTCTAAATGACAGCTGTATGGCTGGCCTGGTGCAGACTGTTTTAAACTAAGGGAAGAATAACAGGGTTGCTGACCTAGCACTAGCAGGTACTGCTTCACCGAAAGCAGAACAGCCAGACAGCTGACTTGTGGCTGCTGACCTTCCACACTGTTTATCACTGACAGCAAAACAGCTCAGCTGCTGACCCTGCACAGACTGACTGAAGCAGCACAACAGGATGGCTGACCCAGTGCTGACTGTTTTTGACTGACAGCAGGATGGCTGACCCAGTGCTGACTGTTTTTAACTGACAGCAGGATGGCTGACCCAGTGCTGACTGTTTTTGACTGACAGCAGGATGGCTGACCCAGTGCTGACTGTTTTTGACTGACAGCAGGATGGCTGACCCAGTGCTGACTGTTTTTGACTGACAGCAGGATGGCTGACCCAGTGCTGACTGTTTTTGACTGACAGCAGGATGGCTGACCCAATGCTGACTGTTTTTGACTGACAGCAGGATGGCTGACCCAGTGCTGTTTCTGACTGACAGCAGGACAGCTGACTCAGTGCTGTTTCTGACTGACAACAGGACAGCTGACCCAGTGCCATTTCTGACTGACAGCAGGACAGCTGACCCAGTGCTGACTGTTTCTGACTGACAGCAGAACAGCATGACGGCTGACCTAGCATGGATTGTTTTACTGAAAGCAATTTTTTCACTCAACTGTGTCAAGAGGCTCATTCAGGTTTTGAACAGCTGACTGTTTAACACACACACATTCTGGTCAATACTCTACTGGCCAATTTTCAAAATACAATTAATGCATTTACATTTTCAGGGGTGGGGGTTCTTAAAAGAAAAAGTGACCTGAAAGATTAAAATACACAAAAAATAAAACTTCTTTTTTTATTACAAGGCGTGTGTGGATGTGCATCTGAATCTTTGTTGTCAGTATGTATTTTTAAAGAACATGCAACTGCTTAGGGCCAGTACTGGTTAGGCACACTAAGCACTCATTATTTCTTAAATGCACAACAACATGCAAATGTTCAAAAAATCTGCTTTTTAATTTTTATAGCAGACAAACAAAAAGAGAGGTGGTTATTTTACAGGACAAACAATGTAAAATGTGGACTGACCTATCTTCAGTCTTTAATTTCATGTTAATTTTCAGGTAAAATAATTATCCACTGATTTATTGCTGGTAAAAGGCAGCTTCGCTGAAAAAGAATCCACTGTTGTATTGTGTCTCAATGAAAAACATTCAAATTTTGTTTCGCATTTTGATTTTTTATCTAAACACTGGCAGTCACCTCTTTTTAGTCAGTGTATGTGTGCATGCATGCGTGACCTGGAAGGCTATGCCAAATTAATATAGTCTTTTACCGTATCTTGAATTCCTACCACTCCTTTACAGTTCTGTTTTCCACAATTCAGTGACCCAAACCTGAGAGATCTTTAAGTTTTTTGAGCACCTGGACAAAATCCTTGCTTCATGGCACAAGTTTCCATCACCAACACAAATAGCATGTCCTAGTAGCTCATAAACTGTTTTAGCAGACCAGAGTTACCACTCATTTCAACACACTGTCTTCAGCTGCACTTGCACTTCTCACACTGTGACACAAACTGGAGGGTTGTCCACCAAACAATGACGTCTGAAAGTGGAGCCCACACCCAGGAGCTTGGCAATGGCAGGATGACAGCACAGACAAATCAAGTCAGGCATCACCGCCACTGTCAACCGTCGATGGGGATCATGTCAATGAGGTTTCCCTTGGGCTGTGTCATGTTCTCCGGGAAGAAGGCAACCAGCTTATCAAACAGCTCTGTCCGCTGGCTGAAATGCTCCGGTGTCTCCCCTGGCAACAAAGAGGTCAAGCTTGCAGTAGGTCAGACTCCAGCTATACCCACTGGCAGGAATTCTGCCATTTGAATTTTCTGCCTTCTTTGTTCATACACTTTCCCTTTTCCTCATGTCTTCAAGCATGAAGAGTTGCATGTCATAAACAATGGATCAGACACCTGTTAATTTGCTAAGTTTCCTTGAGAAAGCCAAAAAGATGCTGTAATATTTGTAACAAATTGTATTTGAGTTTTGATGAAGCTATATTTGTTAGAACATTGTTGACATGTTAAACTTTTGTTTGCTAGTTGTTTCGCATTTTAAAATTGTGTTTGTTATTCAAATACTCTTTCTCACAGTAACCTGAATGGTTGCTGATACATTTAAATATAAAGTATCAAATGACAGATTGTCCTCTGCTTTATTCCTTTTAATGAATTACAACTCAGCTAAATTTTATGTTGCCAAGAAATATACCACAAGATTCTATGATGGACTCCTACATTTTAATGTCTAATGTTACCAAGGAATATTTTTAGAGATTCTTACCTTGCACATGTGCTGTGTCTTCATCAGAGTAGGCTCGGAACAGATTAGTGGTCAGCAATTGGAACTGCAACACAGTACAAAACCATCTCTACTTGTAGCTGTAGCACAGTGTGTGTGTCAGTCAGTGTGTGTGTGTGTGCGTGTTTGTGAAAGTCTGTGTTTAACAAACATATTTCATGTATTGGGTGGTTCAGTAAAGCTGGTTTGCACGAGTGAATGCCTTTTGTAATCTTTCGCGCAATAAGTCACTTCCGGGCCGATTTCTGAGTAGGATTTGCTTCATGCTGTGTATAACAATGGAAGTTGAATCTAGAATTGCGAAGCAGTACAAATGCTATCACTGTTGCAGTTGCAAAAATTACCAGGGAAAGGGGATGGAGGGTGGGGAAAAAAGGGTCTTTTTGTGTTGTTTTTGGATGACCAGAAGATCACGAATTTGTGGAAAAAATGCGTTTTGGGGAATCCTATAGCACGAACAACAAGTTATTGCTTGTTGCCAGACACATTCTGACTACGGGCCTCCACAAATGCCTTTAAAGTTTGCAGTGTAAAATTTGCAAAATCACTATCACCGCCTTCCATTGTGAAGAAAGTATGCACCGGAAGTAAAAGCAGCCAAGGGACTTAAGTGATGCCAGGCAAAAGTCAAGGGAGTTAACAACCCTGCCTGAACCGCCCAATAGGGAGGGTGCAGTTCTTTAGCTGTGTTTTAATAAAACTTGGAAGAGTGTGCAGTTTTTTTTTTTTTAGCTGTGTACTACATTCCTGACACAGTGGAGCATTCTATGGCATTGTTGGTCAGTGCTGCCTGCAACACAGCTGCATTCCATCTCTGATGGTGCCTGGCAACCACTGAGTGAACTGTTCATGAGGAGTTCATGTCCATCTGGCTTACACACAGGACTGAAAAATATGGCTTAATGTGTATTAAGCTTATGAAGACAAACTGCTGCTATTGCAATGGTGGAGGACAGAGCACATGATGATGTGGAGATAATGCTGACACAAGCAAACCTGTTCAGTTCAAACAGAGAAATGTTTTAAAAAGCACACATGCAAAAATAAATCTGGACGTTCTGCACAAATGAACTGCCTTACACTAAAGGGAAGCCCTACCTCCTCACACTCCTTGGGATCATCCTTGTCGATGGTCTCGTGGACCTGTGTCTGCAAGTAGTTCATGGCGGCACAGCTGTCTGAACAGGCCAACTCCAGGAAGTGGAACTTGCGGATCAGGAAGACACATTTCCGCAGCAGAGACTTCAGGGATGGTCTGGACAGCTGGGGAAAACACCTTAAGCACTCAAACACTGCTCAGCTTTCCACTCAAGTATTAGTACTCTAACAGTAATCTTAGAATAAATTGACAAGATACAGCAATGGAATCTTACTGCTTATTTTAATGGGACAATGCAAAACATTCGTGATAGCTGACAAAAATCCTGTCAGTTCTTTCAGATCTTCATTAAAAACATTCCTCTCTAAAAAAATAAAATAATCTTTTGTCCCATTACCCGAAGAGAGAGGGAGGGAGAGGGACTGTTCCTCTGTGTGCACATGTGTACATATGTATATGCATTTGAATCTTTGTTGTCAAAATATATATGTGCAAAGTATTTGTAATTCCTTAGGGCCAATTTCAGTTAGGCACCCTAAGTGCCCATTACTATAATTATAAAAGATACCTCTCTAAGTGGTGATAAAGAAATGCACTGATAAACTGCACCATGTAAATTCTGTTGCTGTCACCTGCCCTGCAGCTGCAGCCCTCACCATGCCTACATTCTACAATGATGAACCACTCCTAAAGGTACAAAATGGCACTGTCACCTGCAAGGACCAGAAGTCATCCAGCCTCATCTTGGGTAAGCTGTCCTTGCCAGGATTTCCACCAAACAGATAATGCTTCTGGAGAGAAAACAATGATGACATTGTTTAGCCTGTATTCTCACAGCCACACTCTTCCTTTTTAAACCCTGACTGCAACAGCGTGGATCACGATGGGCATAGCAGCTAACTATTAAACCTGGCCAAGAAATGTATTACTTGGCTTACCTGGCCAAGAAATGCAATACCTGGCCAAGAAATGTATGAACAAAACTAAAACCATAAAACTGGCCCACCAGAGCAAAAAGGCCATAAAAGCAGCTGTACTGTACAATCAAACATTTTGTCCTCTCAAAGCCAAATAACAGGGCATTATTTTCCCACCATTTCAGAGGAAGATGAATCATATAAACTCAAGTGAAAAAAACAACAACTTTTTTTTAACGCCCAGTCAACCATGACAGTGGGGCCGGGGGGGCAGTCTGACCTTTCTCTTGTGATCATAGACAAAATGTCAATGGGTTTTACTGTACAATCAAACATTTTGTCATCCCAAAGCCAAACAACAAGGCACTAATTGCCTGATATGTCCAAGGAAGATGGATAACATAAACTCCAGCAAAAAGATTTTGGTTTTTAACACCCAGTCATCCATGACAGTGACATGGGGGGGAGGGGGGGGGGAGGGAGAGGAGACAAGTCTGACCTTTCTCTTGTGATCATAGACAAGCTGGTGAGCAAAGCGTGGGACTGGCTCCAGGTGCTGCATCTTGACCCAGTACTGCTGGCCTGTGTTCTCATTTTTGTAAATACAGGCCCTGCAACCAGCAAGCACATGCAGGATTCTCTTATATGCACTCAGTCATGCACATCAAGTACAGATGAATGTGAAACAAGGACACTGGGAGGTGGATGGCTAGCATGGGCACCCTAACTTGTCACAGAGAGCTTTCTGATGCTGTTTTTAATTGATTAATTAATAATGATATATTTCTAAAGCACAAACCTCGAACATAAAAATAGAGTGTGTGCAAAACTGTACAAAATTCAAATATAAACACCATCCATGCTGAGACATCTCAGGCGGAAAACAATAATAACAATGACCACAAGCAATTCAAATCTGAAGAAACTAAGCAGGCAACACACACACACACACACACACCACACACAGAGTGGGGCACCCTGTGTCTTGTGGAAAGAACGTTCAGAAACATGAGCAGAACTTGACTCGTGATTTTGTTTTGTTCCATCCCTTGAGCAGTTTTCATCTGCTCTTGCTTGGAAATAATAAAAATAAACTTCCTCCCCTTCTGGTAGGATTGCTCAAATACTTTTAGCCATGCCTGATCTGGTTACGAAATATTCAGACATACTGCTAATTTGATTTGGGCACTAAGCAATTGTTAGAATGATGGTAATTTATCAAAATCATGTGCCAAGAACCATCACTGTATTCAGACCAAACCCAAATTGGAAATGTGCATTGCCCAGAACAGGCCTTCCCCATGTATACAAGTCCTATTGTGTTAGTCTTTTTTTTTAAAGTCAAAAGTAGGCTTACCATTTATCTCTGTTGATTTCATACACCCAGAAGGAGTTTTTCACATTGTCTCTTTTGTCCTTGTCTCGACTCAAGCCCTGTAAGGTAAAGACTTGAATGAAGGAGTGAGCTATATTTCCTGGGGAGATTATAATCATCATCATTACCAGTCACAGTAATAACTTTTACATAGAGCTATTCTCTGATCTACACACTCACTGCTCTTTACAAAACTCTCTGACATTTTTTACTTTAAGTGAGAAAAATATCAAAGTAACATGTTCACAAAAGTAATATATATATATAACAACTAACAATATGCAAAAAAACAAAAACAGTTAATGTACATGTGTGTGAGAAGCAGCATTATACAAAAAAGAAAATAATCTCATTACATTATTACTTGCCCATAATTCCATCCCTCCCAACACATATAGTTTTATTTCACAAAAGCAAAATTTCAAAACAAATTTGACACATATGAGTCTCTCCAAAAAAAAACCCCAATAATCTTTGAACGCATAAAAGTGCAAATCTACGTGACAAAAGGGTTTCTGACAAGTTGCTGACACTATGCGAATACTGTTGCACTATGGACTCATCTGTGCTTTACAAAGCAGCAGCAGCATCAAAAGTGTGGGTCACTCAGATAAAATACAAGGGCCTGCTTCAGCGAATTTAATAAAAACGCTTAGTTTCAACACTGAAAACACTCCAAAATATATGCATTTTTTTAAACAAGTAGTCAACATATTGCTGTCCCTTTGCAAAGAGAGATTAACCATGATCAACAACTGTGTCTCTACCTCCCATTGATAAAAGGGCAGACACACGCCACTGCTTATCTACTGATCCAGAACAAAGCAACTTACTGATAAAACGTGGATTTCATTCAGATCGGGGTCTAAAGTTGCCCGCTGTGTGAAACCTGCAAGACAGTTGACTGAATAGAAAACGCAACGGCAGTAATTTGTTTTTACACAGCATTTTTTTTTCTGCTCGCACCCAACTACACAGCTTACATCTAAGAAGTACTATGATAAAATGAAGACAACTTTTATGAAAAATGTGCTCTGATTCTCCTTCAAAACACAGTTTAGAAGAAAAAGAAAAGAAAATGAAGCTATTTTATTGTATCTCTGCATTGCGTAAAGAACATGAAAAAAAAAGATGCCCAAATAACTCACAGTCAAAACAAAAACAAAAAACAACACCATCACTGTATTATGACCTTGAACATGGCTCCAGATCACCAAACTTACAAATGTTAACAAAGCATTAATCTTTCAGCCAGGAAAGCACATGATTAACTTCACTTGACTAATGACTAAAGTCAAAATAAATATTTGCCTGATCTAGTGCATGTATTTAACAATTTGACTGAGTAAGCCAAGGAATATTGCTTTTGATTGTTTGATGCCACTGTGACCTGGAAATAAAAGTCAAGGTCATTAAAAATGTTATGAACGAAACAAGCTCAGTACAAGCTCCCATGATGCAAAGTTTGACATTTGTTACATTTACATTTACAATGTTTGAGGAAAGCTCAATATGACAATGTTCTGCCATGGCTGGCAAGAGGTCAGATAGATCAGATGGTCAGAGCAGGATGATTATATACTCATTTTTTTCTTCTTCTGGTGAATACCTTGTGTGTGTGCGTGTGTGCGTGCGTGCGTGCGTGTGTGCATCTTGCACATAGTTATGCTTGAACCCTTGTTGGCGAGTAATGTACACACCGATAAGGGTTCAAGCATAACTATTAGCTTTTAACCCTTTCATCCCTGTTTTGTATTTGGCATTACTTCCCCTTATTCCTATGTTCCTATGTACATAACAGTCCTTTCATTCCTGGGTTTTCATAAGGAAAAAATGTATGAAAGAGGGTATGTGGGTTCGAGTCATCTGTGTCTGCAAGCTCTTAGTAAAACCATGGCAACCTATATATCGCTGTGTAGGTAAATGAAGTCAGAAGGCAATGGTCACACTTTCAGAGTCACTGTCACCAGGAGGGTGACACACAGGTGCAAATAAAGATGACACATACCTTTTTTAAGACAAACAGACGAAACCAACGTTTTGCAGGCCCACAGAACATGCCAAGAGAAATGGAACATGCTCTCTACTTACAGTCTGATGTCCCAGATAACATCCACATAGAACCTGTCTCCAGAAATTCCGTTTGTCACATTGTCTGTGTCCTTGAAATGGTGATGAAAAGGTGACAGTTTGCACAAGAGTAGGAAGTATGAGTTCACAGTATGATTGTTTCATTTTAGTGTAATCCATGCGCCGTCTTTATCATATATATATACACAATGTTTGCACCGTAACTCTGTACAACTATATTTACTATGTCTATGTATACATCTGCACTGGACATCAGAGGTATGTCTCGTGTCACAGCAGTGTCCCCACCTGTCCACTCAAAACGTGGCTGAGTAAAAAACAATGGCAGGTTTTCATCATCCAATTCATCACCACTCTCACTATCATCTTTAAATGCATTTGCAAGTTCTGCTCTCTCCTCTTCTGTCAGTTCAAACAGATCAAAATCATTTTCGCCCAGATTGTCATAAACATCATCGTCAGAGAACTGATCACTGTCGTTGTACTCATCCGCCACCATCTTTCCAACTGTACAGAATAACCTAACCCCATCCCTAGAAATGGACAAATTTTGTGCACTGGACACTTTCCCACGCTCTGGCAGTGGCCAGGCACAGCTAATCAAAGCATTGTGTGGCTTATCAAAACATTCCTCAGGTCCCGTTACACTGGCCAGGGGGAACTGACATGCTGACCATGTGACAGATAGGCGCGGATTTCAAAGGCAGAACTGCTGCAGCGCCTGGCCAGAAGGAAGGGCGTGTTTATGCCTGCCCCTCTCTAGCGGTTCTCAGGAATGAAGGGAAAGTTTCTCTCAACCGCTGTAGCGGTTTTCAGGGATGAAAGAGTTAAAAAATTATGGATGACATTTTCCATCTCAATGTACATGATGTGTGTCATATTATGTTTGTGCAGTGCTTTGAGCCACTGGGTAGGCGCTTTACAAATTTGTATTATTATTTAGCTGTGCATACAGAACTTTCAACCTGGTAAACGCACAAAATGAAACCTGTATGCTTCAACAGACCAAATCTAGTTCTTTCATCAGCCCACTTAATGATTGATATACACTGACAAAGCAAAAATGCTGTGATCCCTGTACCTGCTTGGCAAGACTCTTTGTTGGTACCATCAGACACCACCTCTATTGTGCCAGTGTCCACATGGTACCCCAGGAAGTCATTCAGATACTCTTTTGAGCGCTGACCAGCAAATATGTACAGAACTCTCTTGACCTGAAAAAACCCAGAACATTAACCTCTGACACGACACAACACTGACCACCACTACCAAATAACCGAGTTTTCATCCATCACAATGTTACATGTACTTTCACTGAATTCCCTAAACTTTAATAAATACAGCAATCATTTACGTATCAGTAGGTCGATTATTTAACCTGCTACAAACAACAGACTCTGTCTGCCCAACAGAGCTAATCGCTGGCCATCTTCCTAAACCAAGTCAGATGCAAGCAAAATAAGAGACAATCAGAAGTCCCAAGGACACCAATGGAAAGAGAAATGCAACTCACTGATAGCACACAAAACTAATGAAGAAAATGATTTAACTCCACAAATTCACTCCTTCATTTCATGCAGCGGCATTGCTCCTTACAAAATAGTCAGATTTACTTTCAGGTTTCATGGTCTGTGCCAAACATGTGTGACAAATTGTAGTTCTACCTGTACAAAGCTGTGAGACCCTGACAAATTGTAGTTCTACCTGTGCAAAGCTGTGAGACCCTGACAAATTGTAGTTCTACCTGTGCAAAGCTGTGAAACCCTGACAAATTGTAGTTCTACCTGTGCAAAGCTGTGAGACCCTGACAAATTGTAGTTCTACCTGTGCAAAGCTGTGAGACCCTGACAAATTGTAGTTCTACCTGTGCAAAGCTGTGAGACCCTGACAAATTGTAGTTCGACCTGTGCAAAGCTGTGAGACCATGACAAATTGTAGTTCTACCTGTGCAAAGCTGTGAGACCCTGACAAATTGTAGTTCTACCTGTGCAAAGCTGAGACCCTGACAAAGAAAAAGCAGCTGACTTTTACAGTTTTAGGAAATAAGATGGAAGCCCCTTAAAATGAAGCAGCCAGGTACGTCAAAATCCTTTCTTCTTCACTGAAATTTGTCTTGCCAGTGAGTTAAAATTTCATGAACCTTTGGTGTATTTTGCATCTTTCATCTATTCCATTGTTTAAGGGTTCTTCATGTTTAGTAGTGCTTCATACTGAAGAGAGATACTATGTACTGAGGCATCATTTCATACACACACACACACACACACATACACACAGAAAAATAAATAAATAATGACCAAAGTTTCAAGAAAAAACATACAGCAGGCATTTTCAAACCACTCTGCATCAAGCAGAGATTCACATTAAGCCTCTAGCAGAATTGAACATGAAGCCTCAAGTAGAATCTGGTATGTAGCAATTTTTTTCTGAAAGGGTTCCATTGTGTGCAACTGGCTCACCGGATGAAAGAGCATGGAGTGACCAATGCGAGAGCGCAGCTGACTGCAGTCATCCATCAGTTTTGTCCAGGTGTTGGACGGCACGTGGAACGAATACAAGCCACTAAACGTCTGGTCCTGATTCCTCTCTGCCTCTGTGGGACTGCAAGACAATACATAGCAGCTGTTGGAACTCTGACAACAATCCTGCCAACACAGGATTAACACAGGGGTGCCATGCAGTGTCTGATTGGGCATGCTGTGTGATTTGCCACAAATTTATTTTCTCTGATGAGACAATCAAGTAATCTTGAATCTTGAGTCTGAATCTTGGTCTCTGGTGATGGGTGCCTTTACAAAATTACATGGAACAATATTCTTAATACCTCACTGACCCCTTGTGGACAGGTTTCAGTCACCTTTCCTGGATAAGCTAGGCTACAGCAGTGTTACTGATTCAGACCAGTGCCTGTGTGGATTTGTGTGTCCAAACAATGCACTTATGTAGAGTAACATGCAAGTGCAGTGAGTCTGCTTGAGAGTGGAAAATAGTGCAATATAAAAGTGAGCACAAACAACACTGGAAATCGAACCCTTGTCAGAACTGCACCTGGCTTTTCAGTCTCACACACTCTACCAACTAAACTATGTAGAATGGAGGAAATCCCATGAAACCAGTTGTATTCTGTGTATTCTGAGAACTATGTTTCTAAAAACTGCAGCCCCTGCTGATCAGTTCAGTATTTAAATGTGGAGTGTTGTCATATAGTTATCAAAGTTGTGTCTGTTTGAAATTGCTAAACATTATGGCTTTTTTCCTTCTTCTTTTTTCAAAGCGTCCCTGAAAGACGTTCCATAGCAATTTAGAGTTTAGAGGTAGCCAAAGTTCCTGAATTTTTTCATGGTAATAAACTGGACAGTGCCATACACCATTCTGGCATTCTGTTAATTTGGTCAGAGGTGTGTCATTTTGCATAACATTAGCATCCTTTACTCCAGGGTAGGAGAATTTGGGATGACAGAACCAGTCTTCACCTGGACAGCACACGACCACCAAATATGTAGATGGTTTGCTGGTCAGTATCCATGGCCATCTGGTGGTCAAAGATGAGGGGTGGACCCCCCATAGAGTGGGTGTCATCTGTGATCAGCGTCCAGCGCTCAGATGGGATGTCATACATGTAGAAATCACACTGCAAACAAAGAATACACGTACTGATGTAGAAATCACACTGAAAAACAAAATACCTGTACAAATCACACTGCAAACACAAGTTTTGACAACCTGTAGGAACCACACTGCAAACACAAAAAAATATGTAAAAATCACACTCCAAACACAAGTTTTGTCAGACATGTAGAAATTACACTGAAAACACAAGTTTTGTCATCCATGTAGAAATCACACTACAAACACAGTTTTGTCATACATGTAGAAATCGCACACTGCATCTTCACGGCAGCAGCCAAAATCACATTTGTTTTCAACTCCTTAGTTATCTCTCCCCACACACATCCCTTTCCCCACAGTCCTCCCCCATACCCCCCCTCCCCCTCCCAATCATCTTTGCCAAGCACAAGCATGTGGCTATCTACATGGAGTTACACCACTATAAAAGTGGACATTGATGTTCATACTATAATAGCCACATAATTAAACAAGTGGTGTAGATTGTTTAATTATGTGGCTATTATAGTGACCATCACCAAATTCAGTCATGCACTCATTCATTACATACCTTCAGTACAGCTGCAGTGCGCATGGATGGATCAAGGTAGCGACCAAGTGCAAAGATTTGCTTCCGCTCTGGGTCCAGGCACATTTTGTGACATGATCGTGCTGATGGACCTCCCTGGCAAAAAGTGATTTTCTTTCAAATTAGTACTAAACTGTGCTGTTTTAATAGAAAAAGACACTGTTTTAACTCAAAAGAACCATTTTAACTGAATAGACATTTGTTTTGCTTCCCTCATATTACTTACTACCTTGTGAGCCAGTGAATGATGTTAGCTGTTAAGTGGTGGCCACAGCCATTAACTAGTGAAGTACCAGCAGCCAGCAATCTCACATTTTGTTTTCAATTTTCACAAATTATTTGGTTCAATTCCCAAAAGCCAGGACAGTAATTCTGACACACTCCCAGAATATTTTGTTCATCTTTCATAAAATGTTTGTAGAGTTCACTGTATCCATTCAGTTTTTATTAAACTGAGACTAACACATTTTAAAGTCAAAAACACACACAAAACATGTTTGCCACACAAAGTGGCCACAAAAACATAACAGGATTAATGTACATCGTTGTTTAAGTCATATACTGTTTTTGTTGTTTTTTCTTACTGAAGTTCTTTTCATATTTGTTTTCATCAACAGTTTTCCATCTGTTGTAGAAGGATCTTCAACAGACTAACATCAACAATAAAAAACAAAAACAAACCATTATTAACACACACACACAAATGAAAAACAAAAGCAACAAAGAGCTTTTGTCAATGTAAAGAGCTTTTGTCTTCACCAACAAAAATACACACACATCTCCTCCCTACGTTTGGAATAATAACAACAAACAAATAAACAAAAACAACCAACAAGAACAAAAACAGCAATTTCAGCCCCAAAGCATTTTAAGCTACAGCTATTTGCACTTAATTATAGTAGCCGTATGTGTGAGTGGAAGGGAAAGGGGCACAAACATCCTCCTCTGTGTTTTTGGAGATGCAGGTCCATTCATGGGATGGCACATGGTATGCCCACATGTCTGCGAGATCAGAATTCCCATCCCAGCCACCAAACAGGTAGATTGTTTCTGCAACAAAAAAATGACTTTAAATTAGGCAAAGAACAAATAGTTAAAGTACAAACATCACAGTCTATAAACAGACAAATAAATGTTCTCTCTGTGACACAAAGCAAACCTTACATAGTTACAGACACTGGTATAATATACAACACACCTATACAAGTTGTGTTTAACAGCAGTTTCTGTGACACAAATGATCTGAATGAATGCATGATCTTGTTACGGACACAGACACCAATGCATCATATGTGTACAAGCTGTGTTTGATGTTTTCTCCTGCAACACAAAACAAACTTTATTTAGCTACAAACACAGACACAGATACCACACTGACAAAAACCTGCGGACGATGGTGAAAGTAATGAACTGTAAAAGATGTAGGTCACAGACCTGAATTGACATCAATGCACATCTGGTGACCTCCTCGCATACCAGGCCGGGAGTCGCAGTTGGGCTCTCTGTCTGGAAAAAAATGCAGTTTTGTTCAAAAACAAAAAACAGCCAACCAACCAAACAACAACAAAAAGAAAAACTACAAAAATGTCCTCTTCTTCCAGGTAAAAACTAGGTTAACTAAAAATGCAACTACCATACATTTTTACAAGGCACTGCTAAATATAGCCACAACTATTCATAAACAGGGTGTGTGAACAAGGTGATACTGACAACAAGATGAGGAAAAAGAGGGTTACTCCATAGCCAGAGAAGAATATGACCCCCTTCCCCAACTTTTTTTCCCATTTATGTTTTTAATATATAACAGTTTCTACTTTCAAAATGGGTGTTTGAGGTTTTGTTCACCCTGATATAACTGTCATGGTTGCCTGGGTGTTAAAAATCAGTTCTCCATCTGTCTTTGAAATTGTTAAAACCATGAAGCCACAAGATGCAGAGGACTGTTCAGCATGGCACTGGCAGCTCTAACTGTGGAACTGCTCCTGCCTACCACCTGCAGTGTGCTCACAGTGATGTAACAAGAAGAGCCAGTCTTGAACTTACTACTGTTGGAGACAGACTGAATGGGGGTCCAGACAGGTTTGTAGTCCTGTTGACTGATGTACTGATCAAACAGCCCCTCTGCAAACAACACACATGGAGGTATGTACCATGAAGGAATCCTGACAGCATGACATATCACTGTCAGCATGTGTAGGACCACAAAGCCTGGATCATTCCAAGCAAAATGTACTAAAATAAAATATTCCTCAGCATTGACAAATACAAAACACAAACTGGAATGGTAGGTAACATTGCATTATATCTGTTTAAAGACTGAGCAATTTCCAGATCCAAGGAGAAATGTCTAATGCTGGCACACTTGTGTCACCAAGTGTACCAAAAACGGAAGGTGGATACACCAGTGGGAAGCGTCCTGGGCAGAGTTTATGTACCCTACGTTTATTAGCCAGGTGACAGTTATTATCAAGTCTGTGTTTTGCTTCTTGTTACACATGTGATATATTATAGGCAAATCAAGCCTGTGTTGTTTTGCCTCTTGTTATACATATGACACATTATATAGCCTTTGTTGTTTTGCCTCTTGTTATACATGTGACACATTATACAGCCCTTATTGTTTTGCCTCTTGTTATACATGTGACACATTATACAGCCCATGTTGTTTTGCCTCTTGTTATACATGACACATTATACAGCCCATGTTGTTTTGCCTCTTGTCATATGTGTGACACATTATACAGCCCGTGTAGTTTTGCCTCTTGTTATACATGACACATTATACAGCCCATGTTGTTTTGCCTCTTGTCATATGTGTGACACATTATACAGCCTGTGTAGTTTTGCCTCTTGTTATACATGACACATTATACAGCCCATGTAGTTTTGCCTCTTGTTATACATGACACATTATACAGCCCGTGTAGTTTTGCCTCTTGTTATACATGACACATTATACAGCCCATGTAGTTTTGCCTCTTGTTATACATGCGACATCTCTGAAGTGCTAATAACCCCCATCATTTGTTGATACTGCATTGGTAAATACAATGGTAGTGCTGCATTGGTAAGTATGCCTGTTGTGCAAGCTACCTTCTCTCAAAACACTGGATGATCAGCAGGCTTTCTGGCAAGGAATGCTAACAAGCAAACAACACTACACAGTGGAAAGCTTCATTCATCTCCAGACAGTTTCACTCTCTGCGCCTCTATGTTTCCAGTCACAAAATCAGCCAGACCACATGCATGATAGAAAAGCTCTGATAAACTGGTCAAAACTGTCACATGGTCAGTCTAAGGGAAGCAACACATGGGGCAATGAACTCACTGCCATTCCCTGCCTGATTTGTATCCTTTGTGTTTCTGATGTTTAAAACAAGAAATGCAAACATTCATCACAAGCTGACTTATGGCATAGCTCCAAGAAGTCAGTGGCAGTGCTGTAAGCTGAGTTAAACCATTTAAGGCAATAGCTAACATTTAATAATATCTTCAAACTGGTTTGTGCTTCAGAGAAAAATGTTGTAGCCCAGCTGTTGGCTGCATACCTTGGCAAGCTCTCCGGACCACATCTTCACACTTGTCGTACTCTCCTTTCAGGACCTGAAAACAAAACATTGCAGCTTTCCTGGCAAAATGCACTTCTTGAGTGTTTAGGGGATTTTGCAGTACTATCACAAGAAGTGAACTGGTGTTCATTTTTGAAAGGTAAATAGAAGGTAAGGATAGATATTATAAACTGAAAGAGAGAGAGAGAGAGAGAGAGAGAGAGAGAGAGAGAGAGAGAGAGAGAGAGGGAGAGGGAGAGGGAGAGAGAGAGAATACAAATAAGCAAACACACACACAAACATACATGTAAACACATCCTCACACACATTATTACAGTGACAAACATGTACACCCCAACAGACAAATATGCCTAAGAACAGAACAAATAAAAAGAAAACTGAAAAGGAGGCAGAAAATCTATTAAAGGCAGACAAACAGCAAATAAAAGAATGTCAAATGACTCTTTACAACCTCAGAATGCAAGAAATATATTCATCTTCAACTTAGTTTAAACTTCATTCAAAGACAGAATCACCAGTAACACAACAAACTGACCAGTAAATCATGCAGCTCAGTCAGAAGAGGATGTTCTAAGGACACTTTGGTTTTCTTGCTCAGCTCTTGAAAAGCCTCCATGTAGTGCCGCTGGCGGAAGTGTTTAAGGCACAGTCGTATTGCTTCTCTTTCCCTGTACTGAACACACAAAACCATGCAGAAATTACACAGTTGATAGCAACAATAATTATTCCTGGAAGTCCTTGACCATCCAACAAAGCAAAAACAATTCACAGGTGTGTACTGTTTTGTTTTCCTCAAGTATATTTCCAAAATGGCAAGATGTTTATGGATCATTTAGTTTACAGTTCAGTATTTATAGAATCTGTTAGATTGTCAGTTGTTCATGTGTGCATTCATAACAGTTCATAAAAACTCCTTACATTTCAATCTCTAAAAAGCATGCACACAGGTACACCCATCTACAGTGATACCTACTCATTCACACAAAATCGTACATGCACAGACCCACCAATCCCAACACACACACACACACACTAACAATACATCCTCCTCCCAACACACACACACGCTAACAACACATCCTCCTCCCCCCCCACCCCACCCCCCCACACACACTAACAATACATCTCCTCCCAACATACACACACACACAAGCACACAATACACCATCCTCCCAATACACATATATATACACACACACAGATACTTACTGTGTTGTACCAGTTCATGCAGGCTTTGACCTTGTGCCAGTCATCCACCCCATACAACTCCACATACCAGATGCTGAAGTTAAAGCTCGGGCCCCAGGCCTGGATCGGCACTGAAACAAACACAAACAGTCACCTCATTCTCAGTGTCACGGGGCCTGGATCAGCACTGCAACAAAAAACAAATAAACACACTGCAGTAACCTCATTCACAGCAAATGCTAGTGTGAATGATGCAAAGTTTAAGCCTCACTGGCAAACATTTGCCTCATATTGCAGTGTGGCTGTCTAAACATTTTCAAAGATGCCCATTTTATAAACCAGGCTAACAACACAGTAACGTTTCCAAAGATGCCCATTTTATAAACCAGGCTAACAACACAGTAACGTTTCCAAAGATGCCCATTTTATAAACCAGGCTAACAACCCCTTGGACATGCATTCCTGTTTACTGGGTTCTTCAAAGAAAGAAAGCAATGAGGAAAATCGTGGAACTCTAAGATTATGGCCTGTGATGGCCTGAACAGAAAGATGGTCTTCCACTGAACTTGAAGGCTTCAAAAACAACCATCCTCAAGCTGACAGGTTGACGTTGTGGTTCCACTTGTTAGCTGTCAGGACCAAAACTGAATGCCTTAAGTGGTCAGCGCTGCACCTTACCCTTAGCAAATGGAATGTCCCTGAGTTGTTTTATATGTGGCTGTGGATACCGCTAGTGATCGCACATTGTGATACAGTCAGATAGGTTTTGCCCTGATCAGGCAATGAGGTTTGTGTCTCATCGGGAACTTGGAAGGTGGAACAGCAAGTTTCACTCTGGAGAATGAATGCCAACAAGACATTCTCCAGAGAGGAATGCTTTCTGCTCCACAGCACAGATGCCATGTACCTTTTCACAATACCAGTTGCATGTGCACTATGTCATATCTAAGGATCATGTGCTGAGTCTGGTTAGCAACAGTTGAAAAAACAACAACTTCCAAACAAATTACTTCTGGAACAGGTCACTCCAGGCGCATTCTTGTTGATAGCCTACACCCAGAAAGGAACAGAATTTATCTTTGCCTCTGTTGTTTTAGCTTGTGCTACAGATTCACCTAGATGCTGCACTATGGTGTGAACTGTTGATCCATTGTCATGGTTATAGGTTAGTTAGTTGGTGCTTTGAGCCCAGTCAATCACATATATATGGATATCTATAAGGGCTAAAAATAAACTTCACTTTATCTCCTAATTATTCATTATCCCACATTAGACAAATTTTAAAACGCTTCTCATAAAAATTAAAACAACTCTTTAAAAGTATTTCACAGAGGCATTTCCTCAACACTTCATATTTTGTAAAACTCACCAATCTCTTGCAAGAAGTTAAAAACATATTTCTGGATACATGTTCCAAAAGAGTGAGTACATACATGTTCTGAAAGAGTGAATACAAAGAAGTTGAAGCACCTCAGAACTTGCTACTTAAAAGTAATCATCTACTCACTGATTTTGATATAGCGACAGGGAAAGTGATTGCCATCTATCTTGTTGCGAACTGGAAATGTTTCTGGGATGTGATCATTCTTGAGGCCACTGAAACAGAAAAGACAAGAAAACATTTCAAAATTGTAATAATACAAAATCTATCAATAGTACAGTCTCAAACTGTCTGCCAAACAAAGACAAAAATGGATGCAGACATATTTGAAGGAATGGAAACATCTATTTAATGTCTGCCTTCTGACAAAAGTTTCTGCAAAAACATGCCAATGATAATCAATCCTATATAATAAGCCCATCGACGGATTATACATCCACAAATTCATGCAGTACTTCCATCCCAACTAATATAAATACCCAGTTTTTGCTACAGTCATATCTGTGTGTGTATGAGTGTGTGTTGTTGTGTGCATGTGTGCTTGCAGTCAATGCAATTACTTGATTTTCTTTTCTGCTTCAAATCATACTTTATGTAAATTGTATCCCTATCACTAGGACCGTGCACTGTATCTGTATAGCATATTGTCTCTTGGTTAATATGTGTCAATGAGCACTCAGGGTATCCATGGGTGCTTTATAAATGTATATTATATATATCATTATTAAATGTCAATATTCATCTCCTGGGTGTGATATCAGATTACCAGATGGCTCCCTTTCATTGCTATAACTGTATCTGATCCCATCTTTCCTCCTTTCCTTTTCCTGTAAGATCTAGAGGACACCCCCCACCCCCTCCACTCCCCACCCTTGTGCAGGATACATCATGTTGCCAGTGTCACCTACTTGTCACTGTGCAGGATACATCACGTTGCCAGTATCACCTACTTGTCACTGTGCAGGATACATCATGTTGTCAGTGTCACCTACTTGTCACTATGCAGGATACCTCATGTTGCCAGTGTCACCTACTTCTCACTGTGCAGGATACATCACATTGCCAGTGTCACCTACTTGTCACTATGCAGGAGGTTACATCACATTGCCAGTGTCATCTACTTGTCACTGCAGGATACATCACATTGCCAGTGTCACCTACTTGTCACTGCAGGATATATCACATTGCCAGTGTCACCTACTTGTTTCTGCAGGATATATCACATTGCCAGTGTCACCTACTTGTTTCTGCAGGTTATATCACATTGCCAGTGTCACCTACTTATCGCTGTGCAGGAGGATACATCACATTGCCAGTGTCACCTACTTGTCCAGCAGCTCAATGAGGTGGTCCTCTGTCAGCCCCCCATACACCTTGAACTTCTTCAGGTTGCACACGTGGGTCTTCTCGTACTTGCCAAATTTGATGCTCTCCATGATGGCAGGCCTCTCCAACTTCAGCATCAGGTACTGAAACACAAAGTTTGTTACCACATTATCATCTTTATACTTTAGCTCTGCTGTGTGCACTGTCAACTTTCTCAAGAAAATGGTGCATAGCACACTGTGAGTTATGCCAGAAATACAGACACTGTTATAAAAATAAAGGGGAAAAAATGACAGATTATCTGGAAAGCTAAGCCTTGTGAAGCAGAATACCAGTTGATTTACCAACAAAAATATATTCATGAATGACTTCAAGGATGCTTCAGTGGACACTTAGTGACTTACAGTAAATTTATACTCAACATCCTCTCTGACATTTCACATGATATTAAAAATTAAATTTCCCCAAAGAAAACATTTTGCTTTCTAAATTTACAAATTATTAACTTACATTTTATTACAAGTTTATTACCTGAGGTGGATTATTGGAATCTGAAGACCATCTTGAAGACTGGTCACTTGGATTGTCATGAACAACATTTCTGAAAAAGAGATGAGATTGAGAACACAGTAAATTAGATCCACTTTGACTGATCATGACAATATATTGTAAAAATTCATGTGTTTCACCTTGACATTTGACCTTTCATCTCTGCCAGTCTATCTACATTAAACAGTGCACAATCAGCTTACACCACCTTCTGATACTGTGATAGTCAGTCATGACTCTTGAGAGTCAGTGCCACCCAAACTCTCCTATTTACCTCCGTTCTCTCCTCCTACTAATCCTAGTTCCCCTCAATTCATTTTGGGAAAGCTTCAAAAGATCAAACATTTGGTAGCACTTTAGTCATGAAATCCCACAAGTCTGATCATATAGAAGATGATGTAAATTATACAGCACATTCTCAGCAATCTTTACTAGCAGTGGTTACCAATTACCCAATTCAATACTGATCAAGAACTGATTACAAAAATGTATATTGGTTAGTTGATTTGTTTGTCATTGTTTTTGATAAGATTAAGAAGTTTGAATTATTGAAACTAATGAAAGCACCCTCAGTCATTTACTGATTCAAACAAGTGGATTGATCAACATTATAAATCCACTCCCAGCAACATCACTGATGGGTCTGAGAATTTCTTTTTCCTCTTCTTTTCTTCTCACTCGCCTGGGCCAAAAGAAACAAAATGGACACCAGTGTCAGCAGTAACTGCAAGGGGCAAAGTCACAAGACAGTGTCCATAAACAACAATTTTTAAAGAGAAATTGAGTCAATGCAGACTCAAAGACTCTGTTTCTGCAGAATATATATATATATGTTATCTGACATTCAGGAATCTGGTACTGTTGTGACAGTGGTGGTGAACTGTCTGCATTTGGCTGAGGCCAGGGACAACTTGAAGAACTCAGTAGTGTCTGAGTGGACTGCCTTATTACCTATTATTACCTAAGTGGTTCCAGACTATGGTGGTTGGGGGATGGGGGGGTTGCACTGATCAGTATGTAGTGTGGCACTGTATAGCATCTGTCATTGTTCCAGATGTATTTTTCCATCAGGATGCTTGATGTGAAATGTGTTGATCTGCTGGACCTGATCCTTCTTCTTCTTTCCTTAAATGCCCACAATCATGTTGATGATTATTCCGGCAGTTTAGTGGGTGTTCGCAATTTTTTCTCTCTCCACATTTCAGCTCTGGTGACAAGTCCTTAAATTGTTGCACTGTCTCAAGTTCCTTCTCTCTGAAAAAACAAACAAAACAAAAAACACCCTAGTTGACTGGTCAGTGGGAGGCACGTGACACAAAAGTGTCAACAGTCATCGCCCC
Organism: Alviniconcha marisindica; assembly: GCA_018857735.1. Lineage (NCBI taxonomy): Eukaryota > Metazoa > Mollusca > Gastropoda > Provannidae > Alviniconcha > Alviniconcha marisindica. The sequence goes on along the minus strand of JABMCL010000211.1, from coordinate 209,167 downwards.
TATTGCATCCTTGGAGACAGAGTTCCAGTCCTTGATGATGTGGGGTAAAAAGAAACCGTCTCTGTAAGTACTGCGTTCTGGTGGTGATGAGACTAAGCTGTTGACTTGACAGTGGGTGGCGCGGCGGGGGGGGGGGGGGGGGGGGATGGGGGGGAGGGGGGGGGGGGGGGGGGGGACTAGTTTGATCTTGATGATAGTGCCAGTGTTTATGTGGAGTCAGAAAGGCATCTGCTGGCACTGCTGGCACCAGCCTCTCATTAGTCTCAACCGCCCTGTACATGAGGGCAAGCTATGGCTCACATTCAAAATGACCTCTGTCAGCCTACCATCCTGGTGCCTTACTTCTAGGCCAAACCTGCTCACAAGTTTACAAATTTGTGAATACTGTCTTTTGTATTTTTTGTTATTAATGTCAACTAGCCACTTAATCGCTTTGCCCTCTAAGGCTCCAGTAGACCACTAAGTCAATTTGTTACTGAACAGGGCTGAAATGGAGCACTCAAAATCAGCGTGGTAACATGGTAGCTTGTATGGCTCTATGCTTAGGTATATGTTCCAGCTCTGCCAATCCCCTTACACTGCTAGCTCTGACACTGCTAGCTGAATCTGAAAGCATAAGGGATAGATCCATTTTTCCATAGAACACGGAACAGGCTGCTGATCATTGAAAACGCGAGGGGGCACAACTCTCTCCTAGAACAACAAAGAACTGACAGTGACAACAAATCCTAACAACGGGACTTTCTGGGGCACAAATAACATCAGCCACCTAATCATCTAATTACACCAGCCTTTGCACCATTGTAATACTTACTCTGGTACATAGCTATAAGAGTAGCTGGAGTATTTGTAGATGCTAAATTGCAGCTTTGTTGACGAAGTCGAGCATGACGCGGCCATCGAAGACATCGATGTCGGGGGCTGTTTTGTGACGGCATGCAAGTTTATGCCTCACTTGGACACAATGCCAACTCTTCCTGACTTTCTTCAATGCCTTCTTAATATGGACGACTAGGACGCTCGTGGTGTGACGACGGCGATCTTCAGGAATCTTCTCTCTTTTTTTTTCACGGCCGATACCTTCCTCGGTAAAACACAAACATGACGAACCAGGTGTGACACCCCGCAGAGGAAAGGAGGCCTTGCAGAGTACAGTAAATACAATTATTTGGTTTTCAAAAGTAAGTTTACGGAAAAAATACGGACTTATGAATTTTGTTGGGAAGTTATTTGTCGAAGAAAGACAGTCCAATCGCTCGATGATCAAAATAACCTGCTTTTTTCTGGTGTAAAGATGGTAGGTAGACATCAGATAGTACTCCATCCTTTGCAGAACCTCAACGATTGACTAAAGCTACACTTCCATAAAATACTAGAATATTACTATTTTGAGATCGATCTAAATGAAAATTGTTAGAAACAAACGAAATCAAAGGATCCAAACACAAACGTTAAAAAGAACGCTAATATGACAATACCAAACATATGTGAATTTTCGGGCTAAGGCCCTTTTTCAAAGCCACAAAACAACAGTTAAACTAAATCAACAGTGAATCAAATTCTAAGAGAGAGAGCCGGGGGGGGGGGGGGGGGGGGGGGAATTGATTATAAGACTGACTGACCTCAAAGAACGCCCCGAACATCTTTTCTAGGCTGTCTTTGGCAAGTTGGGGATATACAGAGATGGCCATAGGCCGCTGTAAACTCGTTTCGCTGATCTTGATGCCAGAGCAAAATCGGCTGCCTATAGCAACCACCCGAGAGGCACCTTGTCCATCTCCTCCATGGTCTCCTTCTGCTTGTCTATGTGTAGGACGAAGGCCCAGCCGTCCACCAGCCAGTCACGGATTTCTGTCGCCTTGTCGTCGCCCAGAGAATACTCCTGCAAATGTCCTCTACATCAGTCGTTGTACGAGCAATTTTGCCTTTCCGTCTGTCGTATAGTTACGTCTTGGATTGACTGAGTTTGCCTATGTTAGTAGCGGTTAGTTAGTGCTTGGATTGAGTTTGCTATGTAGTTAGTTAGGTCTTGGATTGAGTTTGCTATGTAGTTAGTTAGGTCTTGGACTGAGTATGCTATGTAGTTAGTGCTTGGATTGAGTTTGCTATGTAGTTAGTGCTTGAACTGTGTTTGCCATGTACTGAGCCGGTTAGTTCTTGGACGGAGTTCGCTATTTAGTTAGTTAGTGCTTGGATTCAGTTTATTATGTAGTTAGTGCTTGGATTGGGCCGTTTGCTATGTAGTTGGTTAGTCCTTGGATTGAGATTGCTAATGATGTCGTTAGTGCTTGGATTGACTGAGTTTGCTGTGTAGTTAGTGCTTGGATTGAACTATTTGCTATGTAGTTGGTTAGTCCTTGGATTGACCGAGTTTGCTATGTAGTTAGTGCTTGAATTCAGTTTGCTACGTAGTTAGCACTTGGATTGACTTCGGTTTGCCGGCTATGTAGTTGGTTCTTGGATTGTGTTATATAGTTAGTTGGTTTTTTTTCAGATTCAGTTTGTTATATAGTCAGTTCTTGGATTTTAAACGTCCCGTCAGCACCACAGGGTCACTCAGGACGAACAAACCTCTTCGTGATATATATATATTTAATCAGGACGAACAAGGATCATCAAATCACGCAGGGAAAAACTGGCCCACAGACCAAGAACTGCGTTAACTAAATCGGTGGAACACGCACACAACTTGAAAGATTTAAAAGTAATTATGGCAGTGTAGATTCAGTTATAACACCAGAGCCTGTTCTACCCCAGCGTAACGTAAAACGGCAACAACAACAAAAACAAAACAAAGAACATGTTCAGTCTAAATGTACAGGTGTGTAAATCCACCTCAGTGGCGAGGAAGTGGAGTGTCCATGTTGACTGAGAAGACTTATTGCTCTCTGTTAGTTAAAGACATTTGATCTGACTTCTTCTTAAGTTAAATGTTGCTTTACGTCCAAAGAGATGATAAGGAGTATTAGGCCGGACGGGGAGCCCAGGACGTCCACCTAAACTTCAACTGAACAACTCCTGAGCTCTGATTGATCTGACTCCTTGGCAGTGGCACTTGTAGGCCACATCATTATGCGTACTGTCCACGAGAATCGATATAAAAGAGAACCGCTCATATTCTTTTTCCGGCAGAGCTCAGGAGCTGTGCAAAAGTCGAGGTAACCGTCCCTAAAACTGAATTGTTATGAATTTTTGAGGTTGCTACCGACGGCTCGTTTTGATATCGCCTTCTAACTATCTGGAAAAAGTCAAAAACGATCTGAACAAGTCTCAGTCTTTGCCGGGAAGGAAGCCCATGATATATAGTTGATATATGGATGGGCAAAACGCCCATCCATATCATGGTCAATTATATTAATATGTGTGTGACACTGTTTCAGTTTTAAAGCACATTTTCATAAGCCAATGTATATTTTATTGAATAATGATTCTGGTATTAATCTTGCCTGTCTGCCATTGCGCACTTTTAAACTGTGAATATACGTGTGCATTTTTTGTTTGTTGTTCATGTATAGCACCCACGTTTTCCTTTAAATGGAATAAAGAAGTACTTAACTGGCTTGACTTGACATACACTTCACATGACGGTACGAACTTGTGGTATAAATATAAGATAAATATTATCTTGTTTCAGTCTTCAGATGGGTTAATTACTGAATTAGCCGGGAAGCTAAAGGATATAATGGAAATCTGTCGTTCGATGAATTGATTAAGGGCCTGATGACACATTTGTCAACTGAGCCAAGCAACCTAAGAAACCAAAGAATTGAATCAAAATGACAGACACGGACCTTCACAATGCGATCGGCGATGGTGAGTAAGTCGTCTTTGCCGACCGGTGTCCGTTTCTGCCCACGTCCATCATCTTCAGTGAAGCACGCTCGTATCTTGCCTTCGGTGAACGCCGTAAACTGGACATCGTCCACTGCAACGCCCGGGCAGCTGTCGTGGCTGCCGGCATCTATTGGGCGGCACACGTCGTTACCCTTCTTCCGGTGTCGGTTACTCTACAGTTGTCAGACGTTACCCTTCTTTCGTCACCGAGTTACTCTGCAGCTGTCAGACGTTACCCTTCTTCCGTCAGTTACTCCGCAGCTGTCAGGCGTTACCCTTCTTCCGTCAGTTACTCGGCCGCAGCTGTCAGACGTTACCCTTCTTCCGTCGGTTACTCTGCAGCTGTCAGACGTTACCCCTCTTCCGTCAGTTACTCCGCAGCTGTCAGACGTTACCCTTCTTCCGTCGGTTACTCTGCAGCTGTCAGACGTTACCCTTCTTCCGTCAGTTACCCCGCAGCTCGGTCAGACGTTACCGTTTTTCCGTCGGTTACTCTGCAGCTGTCAGACGTTACGGCCTTCTTCCGTCAGTTACTCTACAGCTGTCACTGAGACGTTACCCTTCTTCCGTCAGTTACTCTACAGCTATCAGACGACACCGCCAGGACAGTTTCAGATCGAAATCAACGATAAGCTGGTGGTTCGCCGATGAACAGATAGCTATATCGCAGAATACCAGATTTCTGCTCTGCAGTTTTGCTTTCAGAACGGCGGATTTTGTTTTTGTTTTGACTCCTCAATCAGTGTCACAATAAAAAAAATAAAGATCGGTCAGTTGTAGTAGAGTGCAAATAAGAAAGCAGTCTTATTGTAGTTGTTTGTGTGCTTAAATGGAGATGCCTGTCAAAATGGAAAAAGACTATTGTTTAACTCCCAGTCAGCCATGGCGGTTCTATCAGGGCGAGTCAAAACGGGGAAGCTCCCAGTCCTGATGAAGTGATCAAAAAAGAACCGACACGCTTGGACGCGGCTGACGATGTGGCTTATATATATATATATATAAATAAAGATCATTGACGGCGTGGAACCGTGTGTTAGGTAACAAATGAAGGCGGGTCCAGGCGAGATCAAGAGAAGAGAGGTGGTGCTGAACCCACAACCTAGCCCAGAAGAGATCAAGAGCAGGGAGCTGGAGCTGGAATTGAGAGTTGGCCTTCTTTTGCTTCAGTTGTTTCCTGACGGCGGAGCTACGGACATTGTCTTTGTGACCCTGTTCTGCATAGCAGTTGGGACAGCCAATGGCGTGTTGCGGTGGTCGCTGCGCAATGCCGGACGGACACTGCCATAACATTTGGTTGTTCTCAGTGGCGGAGGTCCACGGCAGCCTTGATTTTCCGGGTAGCGCCTGTTTCGAGGTTTCACTCTTCTGTCCCCCTTTTCCCCGTCCCTACTCGCCTTCGCGGACGTTAAGCAACAAAGTCAGTCTCTCTCTCTCTCTCTCGCGTGGAACCATGCAATCCCAGACTGGACTGCACGGAATGTTGCCTTCAGTTCTAGAGGCGGATCACTGTAGCACAGTTCTTCGTCATCACACCCAGCAGTTCCTGCCCGTCGTGACGGCTGTAGCCTAGGCCCGACGCAGTGCTTTCTTTCTCGTCACAAACTGACGTAGCCACGTGCATACTATCTGTGAAAGCTGCCTTTGGAGGAGAAGAATCGTGCTCTCCTATTCGTTAATCAGTCAATTTATGTTTTATTTTATGTCTGTTCACAGCAAGGTGATATATTCGATAATTTCCTGTTAGCATGCGTGCTTCAGTACCATGACCGTCGGACCCGGGGACACGCAAGCCTTCCTTCAAATTCCAAACACATAAAAGGTTTAAAAGAACTTTATTTATTATGAAAAAAACACAATCTGCAAATTTTTAGGGTAAACCCCTTTATATCAAGCTACAAAACGACATTTAAACAACAGTTAAACGGTGAAAAACTAAATCACTTACCTGTTTTTGGTTGGACAGGAAAGCAACACAGCTAAACCAAAAACAGATAAGCGATACGGGAAAACAATATAGCTCAACCAAAAAAAGGTAAGTGATTTAGCTTTTCATCTCATCTTTCATCGTTTGACTGTTGTTATCTTATTTTAGAACGCTAGCAGTAATTCTTGTTTCAGATTTTTCTTCCTTCAAATTGTCACCGATGGAGAGAGAGAGAGAGAGAGAGAGAGAGAGAGAGAGAGAGAGAGAGAGAGAGAGAGAGAGAGAGAGAGAGAGAGAGAGAGAGAGAGAGAGAGAGAGAGAGAACGTATAACAAAAGTCCAAGCATGTCTTGGTTTGAAAACTTTTACTCCAAATTTTCGCCCATCATGGGGTTTTTTCAAGGCCTGCCCGGTCGGCTAGACTGATTCCTACCTACCTACAATATATATTGCAGACAGCAAAATTGCAGATGCAGATCTATGTATTACATGTTTAAGTCCTCAAAATTGGACAACGGTATTCCAGAAGCGTGATGGGTATACTACTACATTTAATCCGAGTAGTATTGGAAGTTGCATGCAATGTGTAATGAGATTACTGAATGGCTCGTTACCCCTCTCGTCACCTGGGGTTGGGGCCACGCCCTGCCGTAGCGCCGGCCAAACAGTAAGTCAACATCGTCCACAGAAACCATCAGGCTTATTAGGGACGGGGAGAAGGGGGGGGGGGGGGCATGCAGGTGGTGGAAGAGGATTATATACTATCGCTACACTGTCACTACCAGAATGACTTCTGCATTAAGATGGGCAGCGATGAGAGCCACTTTAATGTTTCATTAATTGTGAGGGGCAAAGTCACAAGACAGTGTCTACAGACCACAACTTTTGAAGAGAAAGGAGAACCGAAGCGGATTCGAACAGAGGCCCCCTGTTTACCAGCCTAACGCCTTACTGCTAGGCCAAACCGGCTTACACGCCGGCCAAGCATCGACTCCGTCCATATCCAGCCACGTGAGGGGTAGGGGCGGGAGACGCGTAACACGCGAAAATAACTGCACGCCAGATTAAGTGCGCAGTTTATGCACGAAAGAGAATAAATGTAGAATCACTGGCGACAGACCACTTGCCGTTTTCAATATTTAATCATTCGATTTACGATTCGTTAATCCGGAAGTTCTCACTAGATCTATTCGTATTAATGTAAGTCTACGCCATCCTTTACACCCTCTCGTCAATTTTCGCTATGTGCTCTACAGTGCGTTATGTGTGTGGTCTGGATGGAATCTCCTCGACCTGTGGTCCACGAGTGCAGACACGTGAGCTGTACTATCAGCCATGCACTATCTATCCTGCCTGTTTCGCCAAACACACGAACTTTTCATGACAATTAAGCTGCAGTTCCTCCAAAAATGGACCCAGCATCCTAAGCAAGAGGTAGAAATATGGCTTAAGTGGATTCAGCTGCTTGGCTAACGCTAAAATTATCCACTGTGGCACTCACTCAAATGCTGATGCAATGTAGGAAAGCACTAAGACTAAGAGCTACAAAATAATATACGGGACAAAAAAAATAATTAATCGACTATTTTCATACAACTAGGTAAGTACATGTACATTTGAATAACAGTCCATTAAGTCCTCTTTCACCAGACTGTAAACTCCCTACCGCCACACACCACCGGCATAGGACTGTTTTCAACAGCAACTTCTGGCAATGTGTCTGCAAAAATGGATTCTGGGTAAACTAAAAGGTTTAGAACTTGTTACCTTTCTGTAACAGCACTGAGATCCATTCTTGGAGAACTTGCCTTGAACCGGGCCTGTCGGTCACGTCTTCATCCGTGATTTTCGCACCCCAAGGCCCCTGTCACTATAGGCTCTTTGATGTGTGTGTTTGGAAATTCTGTGTGTGTGTGTGTGTGTGTGTAGATGTTGGAACTCTTTGTGCGAGTATGTGAATTAAACTAAAATACTTCACAGCCATAGGTTTCATTTACAAGAAGAGATATAGTGGATATCCAGAAAAATAACCAGTGACAATTTTGACAACACACAACCATGAAATGCCATCTCCCCACACACACAACATCTCAGAAAAACAAAAAATATTTGAAAAGGAACATTTCTCAGATTTTGAATGTAAGTAGAACATCCTTTTATAGTCAGTAACCATCCACTGAAAATCAAAACAAAAGGCAAGAAAAAAAAAGCATCCCCCACCCCCCCTAATTCTATAAAGTTCAAAGCCTGAAAGGAAAACAGTTTCTTTTTTTCAACCATTGTGCTCTTGATGTAAGATTACAGGTTTCTTTTGAAATGTGTACACATTTTTTCTTCTCCTTGTCACTATCCTTCTCTTCAGTTTCCATGTCCACAACACTGAAATTTACAAAGTTTTTGCTTTGAGCAGACAAAATCAACACAAAACAAGTAGTGGGTATTCCTTCTTTATTCAAAAACTAATCCAAACAATGACAAATAAAAGGACACACACAAACTATGAAAACTCACAAACAGTCCAGAAATGCACAGGCATTCAGGGAATACAGCTATTAACCATTCGACTATTGCTACAAGATCAGCTGTTGTTCCTGTTTGGTACGAGCGATTCTAAACTTCACTCAATGGAGTCATTGAGGAAGTGAATTTGATCCAAGTCAGTGTTTGAAGAGCCTTTCTGATTAGGTTTCTGATGTGCATGGGCTACCTGTTCAAGCTTGACAGTGCAGATCAAACACACATTTTGCTAAAATGAACATCAGTTTCCCTTACAAGGCCAATCACATGTATGTTACTTCAACTCTAAAGCTATCCACAGGTTTGGTTTTCCAAAGAGTAAGGTGCACACACTGACGTAGCCTATTCTAACATGGTACTTGGTGGAGAGAAAAGAAGTGCTGCAGCACTAGTAACCAGCAGCAGTTTGCTCTGTGTTAAGATTTATAGTTCAGCATTTCCAGCAGGAAAACTTGGATAAGCATCAAAACCAGCTTCAGACTGTGATCAAGCCGTGTGGCTGATTGCATCCAACTCTCTATTCACCAGCATTGATGGTGAGCGACTTTCCCTTAGGGTCGTCAAAGCGGTCGTTGGTGGACAGCGTAGACATCATGTACATGCCGAAGAAGAGAATGATGAGGTTGATGCCCACAGGGATCAGTCCCATCCAAATGGCTGCGGAAAACCAACCCACACAGTCCTGAGACAGGAAGAATCCTGTTGACGGCACGTTAAATGGCTGAATCTGCAAAGAGACAAAACACAGCCAATTGCATCAGTACTTGATTGGCAGGCCTGCAATGATGCAGTCCGGTGCAGAAAGGAGGCAGAGTGGTTGAATGTTCTCACCCTGACATTCACCGGCAACTGCTGTGCACTCAGGTCATGGGTTCAATCCTGACTTGGTGCAATACTCTGTCTTCTAGTCTGGTGGAAGGGTCACATCCTTCAAATGGGGTCAGAAAGCATGCTAGACCTATATATTTCTGGTCATACACATAAAAGATTTTGAGGAAGTTGGAAATTCAGGATAAGTAGTCAGTTTCCACATGTGTGTTCCCCACTGCATCCACATCAGACTGGCAAGACTGGAAAACACTGCTCATGTGGCTGCTTCTTTACCCAGGATAGGTGATGAAATATACTCTGGAAGGGATTAACTGTTTAATTTTTTTAAACAAAACCCTAATTATAACTGGAATGGCAATCTTATAAATTATATGCCAAATGGCTTGTTTCAAGTAACTTCAAACAGCAGATACACTGTTTGACTTGGAGACTTGGATCTGCTGGTGTAAGAACAAAAACCTGTAAACTAAATACTGGACATTTAACATGCACACACACCTGCTCTAAACAGTTTTCATTTGATGCTTGTACTGCTGGAAGAACAGCATGTATGAATCTTATTTCTCTGCATTGGATTTGTGTCCAAGCTTCAAAGCAAAGCAAGTGCACAGATAAGTATGCAAAAGATGTCATCATCAATAGATGAGGTCTTCATCATCATCTCCAAGGAACCAAGATCCTAGCTAATCCAGAAAGCAGACAGGAAAGGTGCAACAAAGTCCCGGGCTAGATGGATGAGGCTATAAACTGACATCCCCTGTGTGTATACATATGCCAAAATATCACATACACACATTAAAGATCTTGTAGTCCATGCCAGAGTTCGGTGCATCATGAAAACACAAAATAACCCAGCTTGCAAAAAGAACATGTGAATCACAGTGAGTTTACTTGAGTGCTCAGAATAGCGATGTATAAAAGTGCTCAATAATAAAAACAGGAGCTGACAAACCTGGAAGCCCCCAAAGATAACGTAGCCAGCTGGGTACTTGGTGGTGTTCTTGAAGTACCACTCCATGGAGCTGCAGTGGAAGGAGTAGAGAAGTGGCACAATTGTGTCGTAGCCCCGTGTCACCAAATACTCCTTCTCCGCGTAGGACTTTGAACTACTGTTCAGCGTCACTTGGCTCTCCAGGATTTCCCACCGATCATACTGGTGCTTGAAGAACAACCTGTGCCACAGAGAAGCAGACTATGGCCTCCAGTATTACACTCCCAGCTGTTTATTCAACATTTGCCCTTCTTTTAAAACAGACCCCTCCAGTTGTTCAGCAATACCAAACAAAAGGGGAAAAAAATCACTGATTTGAAAGCCACTTTCTGTTCACACAGAACTGGTTGATACTCCTGTTCCATCATTTATGTTCATGATGTAAGTGCTGTGCATGAATCATAATCATTTGACTGCACTGAAACCTTCAGGTTAATAAAACAGATTTATAGTTATACTTACGTTAGGGTCAAGTTGTAGGTATCTTGTGAAAAGTTGGTTCGGATGTTGTTAATTTCTAGGTCGACACTGAAAACAAAAGAAAACAGAGCAAAATTTATATGTTGGAAATGTGTAGCAGCAATAGGAAGCTTACACAATGAGTGACTTTGCTCACTGGAGCATTGCACTACCCAAAGAGGCCCAACACCCCTAGAGGAGATAATTTGAACCTGAGTTGCACTTTGGTAAAGCCGCAAATGTGCGCAGCTCCACCAGGCAAGGCAATCCACAGCTAAATCACTTAGTATACACAATGTCTGAACATGCACATGTCATGGTCTGACAACCAGGCAGCAGTAACCAAACAAGTAGGAAATATGAGCAAAAGGCAGAGAGCATGAAGGGGAAAAAGCATGACAAATCTAGGCGCCTCAGTAGCTGCCAGTATCACTGATGCAGGTGTGTGTGAAAAAAAAGGAAGCAGAAAAATCAGGGAACACAAAGTGCCACATGTTGATGTATACATCACTGGCAGACTTCTGCAGCAGTGGCAGAAAGTGGACCTAAGCATATGGATGAGAATGAAATAAAGTATAAAAAAGGAAGAAGAGAAAACAGGGTCATGAAGACCAATAAGACAATGTCACTGCAGCCCCACTGTGTAAGAATATTACTGATGGCAACCTCTCACGGACACTGAAGTCAATGTGAAAACCGAATTAGAAAAATAGAGGAATAAGAGAGACAAAATCAAGACCCAACGTGGGAGTGTTTTCAGGCAAGATTGTGTAATGTTATTGGTATCACTGCTGGCAAGTGCTAAGTGATAGAAAGTCGACATTAAATGTGTGCACAACTAAGGGAGAATATGCAAGACAGAGAGAGGAATGATGGACCGAATCAGTACCATCCTGGAGTGTTGTCAGGCCTAAATGTGCAGTCACACCACTGCTGGCTGGCTCCTCCAATGCTATGAGGATGTCAGCATGACACATGTGCCCTAGACAGAACACCAGGTGGAAGATGGGAGACCATGAGGCCCTGACTGTGCTGTCACATCACTGATAGAAAACTCAGCAGAGAAGGTGCAGCTGACATAAAAGCAGTTGGCAAATAAGACACTATAGGGGAGATGAGCTTTGTGACAAACCCAACAGTCTTACCAAGTCTGAGTACGCAGTCATCCCAATGCTAACACCTCACTGGTGAAAGTGCAGCTTGCATGCAACAGGAACTGAGCAACGAGTCCTGACCAACCTGACAGTGTGACTAAGGCCATGATCTTGACAGTGTGACTAAGGCCATGATCATGAAGTCATTTCACTCCTGGCTACTCCTCAAAGGTGATGCTGCTGCTGACATGATGTGTGCGTCAGTAAAAGTAACAAAGGAATATACAGGAAGAGGGAGCCCAGACCTACCTGACAGTTCTATTTTGGTTCATGCTTGCAGTCATATTACTTTTGACCAGACCATTAGCTTCAATGGTGAAGTTGACGGGGCAGAAAGTAGGTGGACTCTCCATGTCAGAGTCTTCGATGATGCAGATGCTGACAGAGGTCAGGTAGGCGTACAGCGTGGAGTTCCCATAGGTAACATTGTAGAAAGCACCACCAGTGGCATTATTTGCACGTACTTCTAACAGGTGTCTGCCTTGGTGCCTCTCAACTTCCTGACTCTGTGTAATGTAGGAAAGAACAAAACAAGTGAAGACAATGTTGGCACACTGACTGCTTCAGCAGTAGGGGCGGGTGATGGAGGGCTGGAGGGGATACACAGGAAGAAGACTAACACAAAATTACAACTTCAAACAAAGAGAAGGATGGCCTACTGAGGCACTGAAAACAAAGCTAATGACTACAACTTCAGCAAGACTCTGCTGGAAGTCATGCTAATACACAGCTGAAACATACTTATGCGACCAGCTGTGAGACTGGGCAAAACAAGGTGCTTGCATAATGGGTTGGTCACCTGACCACTGTGTGGGGTCAACCCTGGGATCAGACTTCACATACTTTGCACTGCCAGACATATGTGAGTGACAGATAAAACCAGCATACTCAGTCCCAAGATTTGACAGTGGAGTAGTAATTGCAGTAATAATGACAGTGCTAAACTGGGGGACAAAACTAACAGGAATTATATGCAGGTTTTGAAAGAACATGCACTTGTGCTCTGTATACACTACATCGGTAAAAGTGGTATACCGAGAGAGAGAGAGAGAGAGAGAGAGAGAGAGAGAGAGAGAGAGAGAGAGAGAGAGAGAGAGAGAGAGAGAGAGAGAGAGAGAGAGAGAGAGAGAGAGACAGGGGAGAAGGATTTAAGAAACTGACTTATGAACCAGAACCATACAGAAACAGATAGAGCACCTCTTCCGATGCCTCAGCAGTGTAGAGAGCAGTATACTTCACACTTCTCTTCTCCAGGTGTTTGGAAACCTTGCCAATGAACTCATCTGCACATGAATAAGTTCACCATAGATAAAAGGGAAACATCTATTCTGTTGAAGTTTTGCATCAATACATAAAAATGAAAATACAACACAGTCAAAGCAAAACTTCAAATCACATTAACAGTCTTATTCCTAAGGCACCCTTCAAGAATACAGCAGGCTTAAGCATGTTAGAAGACTGGCTGCCTGCCACTGCAGAAGGTAAATACAGACAGAATATTCAGTTGGGTGCAAATGTGTCCACATTTCCAGTTTTCTTGTGCTCCTACAAGTGATATCATACCATAAATACAATCAGCAAGAAAACAATAAGTGCACACACATTTGCACCTGACTGAATAGTCAGCTGGCAGAAATTGAAAGGATCAAGGACGGTGGAAGATGGCTTATTTTGTGACAAAGCTTAGAGTAAAGGATGGGGGCCAAACTGATTCTTTACTGTCTGAGTAGTTTATTAATAATCACAAGTAAGTATCTCCTTTTGTGATCCAGTCTTTCGGAACTCATTGTCTAAACTGGAATCCCACAGGCCTGAATGAAGTCCAGTCTTTTTAGGTCTTAGTGACCCACATCTTCATCAGCCCCCCAGCTTCTCTCATAGCTCCACAGTTTCTCTCATAGCTCCACAACTTCTCCCATAGCGCTACAGCTTCTCCCATAGCTCTACAGCTTCTCTTATAGCTCCACAGCTTCTCCCATAGCTCCACAACTTCTCCCTCAGCCCCCCTCCCCGGCCATGCATTGCATCTGAGTGTTGTGAGATGAACCGTGTTGAAGAATGTGTTCAGGGGTCTGGTGTCCCATCCCACAATGACACTTATCAGTGTTGACGAAAACTACGTGATGCAGGTGGCTCCACAGCCTGCACGGCCAGCTCTCAGTGGAAAGAGGGTGGTCTGCTGGAGCCTGCAAAGCTGGTGGATGGGGTTAGCCCCACTGCTGACATCCAGCCGCCTCTTCCGTTGTGAGCTGAACTGGTAGTGAATGATCAGTCAAACGCAAGTTGGGCAGTTCCAACTCACCATTTGAAGCGATTGCTGCCTCCTCATTCTTAGCACCAGCAACTGGCATGAGGCGGACAATCACCAGGTAGTTCCCCTTGCCGCTAAGGTCAAGGCCAGTTAGGTCAGAGGTGGAGGTCAGGTGATGGACGGCACCAGGGAAGTTGTGATGAAGAGCATCCAGGGCAAGGTGTGAACCAAGCACACGTGGCAGTTCCACGGAAAAGTTCTCATCCAGGAGACCCTGTTTGGAAGTAGTTATGCATTCTAAGATATGCTGATTCCTTACAAGTACCACAAGTATAGTTTCACAAGTATTATGTGCATTTGACTAAAATCCACCTGAAAAAGGCTGAGGCCAAAATATTGGCAACTCATAGGATGACAGGTTCTGTTTGACGTCACTGGTCTGTGTTCCCCCAGGGCCTACATTTTCTTCTTTTGTCTTTGTATCCAGCAACCTAAAGATCACACAGTTTCCTGAGAGCAATGCTTGATCCACCGTCACTGACCACCTGCAGTTATCTAACACCTTTACAATCACAGGATGTTTAGAGGGTGGAGAGTCATGTTATGTACTTGGGACACACCTTTGACTTTGGTGATAAATGACCATTATTTGTGTTATCCAAATGTTGAGAAAGGAGACTGGAATCAGAATGCATTTATAACCAAAACAATAAGATGTTCCTACTGCCCTTGTTCACTGCTGCTACACCACAAATGAGGACCAGCCGATGACTAGATCCAATGCCAGAGGATGTTATAATCTACCACACCTTGTCATTTTTATTTTTAGGTATTTTGTTTGACACCAGTTGCACAAACTCCAAAAGTTCACTAGAGGGTTTTGTTCAATTATTCTGACCTGTTGTGTATGTTAACACACCATAAAATTCTTACTCCATAAGCAGCAGGAGTCACAATATTACCTTACCTTGATGTTTTTGAATGCACCACCATCACTGTTCTGATTGTACACATCTGCATACTTGGAGATGTCATTGATGTGCAGCTGCAAAGAGATAGCAAATTAAGATGTTAGTCCTGTCAAATGGGCAACTTAAGGAACACAAAAACTTGGATGCAAAACAAGCATTAGCAGCTTTTAAATCAGAAGAACAAACACATTTCACATTCAAACTGAGAACAATTTATGATACCCCTTGAATAATCTTACCACCTCCCTGGAAGCGGAAGTCAAAGTCAAAGCTGAATTAAAAAAATTGAAAAAAATCCAGAAAAAATTGAAAAAAGAAAAGATACTGAGAGAGAATAGTAACACTACAGTAACTGACTCACAGTCATAGACAGTATGTATTAGTACATGCAGTCATGTCTATTTCTTTGAGTAAAAGCATGATGCATGTTGTTTAGTGCTCTGTGTAATGTGATGCAAATCAGTCAATCGACTCAATGTCAATGTCACATTCCAAACCTCACTTTCCGGCACCCTCCCTCCAACTCTGCCATAATGGCTTATGTCACTGAAAGGACACTCCTTATCTTCATGCATCTGTCCACAAAAGCTGTCAGTGCCCTCTGAAAGGTTTGGGTAATAAGAAAGCAACATAGCTCTGAAATAAGCATGTAAACATGAGGTGTGTTTGTATTGGGTAAACAGTCAGTTCTGTCTTGATTCAAATGATTATGGCTTTATTTGTAATGCTGTTGGGTTGTCTGTTACGTTAAAACTTAACGCCATTTAAGCACCAACAAAAAACAGTCAGCTTACTCAGTAACTGACCAACAGAGACCTTTGGCATGATCAATCATGGCAGCGTTTGGAGGAAGGATGTTGTACACCAGTGTTTGGAGTATGTGTCATTGCGTCTTTTCTTTTTAGTAAAACTAAAAGCATGATGCAAGGTGTTTAGTGCTCTGTGTAATGTGATACAAATCAGTCAATGTCACTGTAACTTCATTTGTAAGTGGTGTCTGTCCATGTCAGCCCTGTCAAATGCACAGACAGTGTGAGACAGGACAATGTTTCTTTCTTTTTTGTTTGAAAGACAAGAAGCAACCTCCCCTCCAACAATTTTACTTTGTACTTGTAGCTTTAATACCTTGTCCTGCAGGAAAGCAACAATAACATTTGCTTGTTTGTCAAGCAGAGGTGCCAAGTACTTGGACTGGAAACTGTCTTGTGAAATAGTCTCTGCAGCTGGGGCCTGAGGCAGGTCACTCAAGGGTCTGTAAAAGTAACAAATAGCTAACATTTATTGAATCCACTATTATTACTTAGTATTAGTAATTTAGTATTAATTAGAAAACATATTACTTTTTTCTTTTTTTTAACCAAGAATTATTGTTAGTGCTTGGAGTTTAACATACCATCAACCATACACTGATACAGGGTTACTCCAGAACAAACAAAAATAGAAAGTAATGGCAAATACAGCACATAGCCATCAGATTCAGAAGTAGCAAATGCACATACAAATTGTATGCAAAATATCAACAGTGGTATGACAAAATGTATCTTCATTAAATCTCACTCCATCTGATATTGGGGTGTGAGGTCACCAGTTACCAAAATGTGTGAACTTTGACTCTGCCAAAATGGATGACCTACAAAGAATGATACATATGATATGTTGTTGGCAGATCTGCAAACTGTGTATTCATGTTTGATGCAACATTGAACTGGAGTGTGTGTGATCATTGCAACCAGGGGCTTGCTCTGTTGATAAATGGTTTGACACTATTGTAAATGGATGAACTGTGAACAACTTGTCCTTTGGTGGGATGTTGGCTCAAGGACCAACACCTGTTAAGTGTAACTATTTTGGGGATATATCTGCAGAATTATGTCCGAGTTGTGATTGAGTACCAAAGTTTTACTAAGCTTTTCCCAGAACAGTAAAAAGCTACCCACATTCAATGATTCACCACACTCACAACCATTGCCTTGGTAATACCTGTCAGTTTGTTTTGAGTAAATGTGTGTTCAGAGCTCAAAGTTGAAGGTTTTTCAAAAACTGATGTGGCCAATTCTGACACACACACACACATATATATATATATATATATATATATATATATATATATATATATATATATGCTGATTGCCATGGAGGGACCCCAGCTTCAATTTGTTGAAGATACAGACAATCACTGAATCAGGGATGCTGTTAGTTTAGTTCAATGATTTATGGATTAAGTGGTTAATCATTCATGCATGTGCACAGAAAGTCTCTGGTACAGTGGTACTGGTAGCAACAGGTTGTGAAGTTGCAGGATTTGGGGGGTGGGGGAGACATTTTTTTATTTTATTTATTACTTAACTGTTAACACAACAGGATAGTTAAGGTTATAGAACTTATATATCAGCACTGACTACTGGCCATTTGCTCAGATTTAGGAGTTGCAATACTTTCACTGGTTTATAAGAACTTGCCAGTAGACAGCAAATACACTTATTCTTATACAGCATATTACTATTAGTTTTTTTTTATTACTTATTAGAGAGAGAGAGAAAATATTAAAAAAACAGAACTACAAGTACAACTGTACAACTACAAGATTATCTGGAAACCAAACATGACAATACAACTTTTACAAGCATTAACTGCATGCAAATTCTTAAAGGAACTACTCTTCTCTGATTTGGCCAATTTTTTTTTGTTATTTTACTTGTTAGTCATGATTTGTCTGTTGCATTATTATTTAGCTGCTGGCTAATTTTACAACAAAAAACTAGCACACATTATCACTTTATCAGTTAAAAACAGATTCGGGTAACATATTGTGGACCTACATTTTTCTAAAACATTGCATTGATGATTGTGCAATATGTCATCAAAAGTTACTTCTGCAGTGATAAAAACAATTGTTTTTTTAAAATATATTTTTTATTGCAATCCACAGGCACATCCATTTTTCTCTCCATAACCTGTATGCAAAACTGATTGCTTCTGGTGTTCTGTCTGTGACATCAAAGACATTTTGGTGACATGAAAATGAAGCACAGGAAAAGAGCATGCATCACGGTCACGAGTTCATTAAACTAAAAAGCGTTAAGTGATGATATCCATCACCATACCAAATTGATAATAATAAATAAACGGCATGTTTAATCACAAAACCTTTATTGTGGCTCATGTTCTGTTAACCTGTTCCAAGCACATGAGAAGTTTAGCCTGGGAAGGACAGTTTTGTTTAAAATTTTAAAAGTGCTTTCGACACCTGAACATGTCTATGAGTATGACCAATATTCACTGCTGATACAAGAATATCTGCACTGAACCCTGACTGTCTTGTTCAACTTTTAGAAGAATTATTTTCCCAACTTCCTCATGAATAATTATATTTTACTCCATAGCTATGCTGGGATGGGATCAATTTTTGACACATAACTTAGTTATAAATCAATCAGCATGCCCAAACTGCCTTCTAAAAGTAAAAGTGAAAACTAGTGAAAGTTCTGATCAGATAAATGAGGAGATGTGCTACTATCAACTCTGAGCGATCAACAAATAGCATCTTATCAAGAAATTATTTATTTTCCTGAGAACGTGCTTCAATTGATAATCGATACATTTATGTTCAGTAACATTATCACTTGTCATGGTCACTGTTTTCTTCACTGTTGACTTCGAACCTGGCAGTGGTATAAAAAGCCATCCAAAAAAGAGATGGTTACATAATCACAACGTGTTTAAAAAAAATCGGAATAACCAAAAGATCGTCATTACCTATCTGGCGACCAGATCAGGACCGGCACATCACTGGCACACGCAGCTGAAAAAGCCAAACAGGCCAGCACCAGTTTTGCAGCGGCTGCCATCTTGCCCATTATGTTGTGTCACGTGCTCAGTCATTCGACAGACTACTTCCGTCTCGTTCGTGAATTTCCGTCTCGCAGACTCTCGAGAGATTCTTTCTTCACAAAACGCCATCATGGGTAAGCTTTGACACATGTGCTTTGCAATTTATTCTCAAATATTGCATATTTCCTGTTATTTTTATTTTTTTCGCCACCACTGCCAATTTTGTTACTTATTTCTTGGTCGCCGTATATATCACAAAGTGCGGCAAACAAATGGTAAACTTGAATTATGTCGCTCCAACTCCAAGCTAGTTGATGGGCTTGTTGCCCGGTTTTGCACGTGGACCATTCAAGTGCTAGATCAGTACACATTCACAATCACATCCAGTATTTTCTCATCCATGTAAAAGTTCAGCAGTTTGTTAAGTAAAATACGTATGTTGGTAAGGGGCTTGAGAAAGCAACAGTTAAGAGATACGAAATCTTTGAAGTTTTTGTTTTGATTGATTTGACAATGACAATTGACATGTTGCAACTCACATCGTTACTTGTGAGATCTAAGTTAAATTCAGGTGCTGTGGAATTACAGTAACTTTTCTTTGCACTACACAATTTCATGCTAATAATCATCCTGATTTGCTTTCAATTAAACAGCTAAGTTGCTAGATCTATTCATTTTACAAAACATATAACTTACAAGTCTTTGAAAAAAGGGGCATGTAGTTAGAGGTGGTGGGGTTTACATTTACGTTACAAGCTGTAGAGCTAGAACACTGCACAACTGCAAGTTGGGTTGGAACTGAAATTATAAAACAGACCACAAAGAGAACCAGGATTTTTCTTTTCTTTTGACACACTCATTGAACTTTGTGACTACACTGACTGAGCCAGTACAGGGTTCATGCTGTCTGAATCGTAATCTTCCATCTCTGGATAAAAGTTGTTGAATTGAGTACTGGGAACATTGGGTAATTTCAAATCCCACTTCTAGGCTTGCTGCTTGTGACACTCTGTGTATGTTGCTTTAGTGTTAGTGTTACTCCTCTGTTAGATTTAGTGTTACTACTCTGTTAGTGTTACTGTGTTAGACTGTCCAGCAGTTGTGTCCTCTATCACTGTATCAGCCGATTGCCAGAAAATATAACTGATTAGTTGCCAGAAAAATATAACTGATCAGGTTGGCAAAGTATGTGATTTTTGTTTCAGTCTGATACTGTGATAGTGATACAGCGACTGATTCTTCTTTCTGATACAGGTTTGGTGTAAATTGAGTTCAAAATAATCATTGTTCTTTGGAGAAGCATGCATGCCAGATTTTATTTACAAGTAATGTATAATGCTTTACTGAGTCAGTGAGTGACTATCACTATAGCAATGTAGGGCACGTGGGTCAGACTGAGTTTAGGGGGAAAAGTGTTGCTTTACAGTAACATTGTCAAAAAATTATGATAAGCTTATGTCTCAGCCACATTCTGCCCTTTATTGACTGGACTTGGCAGTGCATACTGGAGAGCAGTATGGGAACACAGCTGAGGTGACAGGTTGCAAATAGTGATGAGTGCCACAGCAGCCACCAATCAACCATAAAATGTTCAGTCATTTTGTGTACAGTGAAGCAGCAATATGGCATATGGCACCTCACAAATGTAACTTTTATGCAAAATTTTGCAGTGAGCACAGCCTCTGGACTAACTTCATGAAGCAGTAGGTCCCTAAGTAGCGTTATGTGCTGGCTTTCATAGCGTTTACTGTCAGAATTAATTGTCAAATACAACTGTTTGGATTTTTATCTAGTATTCTTTCCATATGCTAGGTAAACCAATGGGATTGCGCACAGCGCGCAAGCTGCAAGATCGCCGCCGAGACCAGAAGTGGCATGACAAGGACTACAAGAAGGCTCACTTGGGAACACGCTGGAAGGCTAACCCTTTCCAGGGCTCTTCCCATGCTAAGGGCATTGTTCTTGAGAAAGTGTAAGTTTGGCACTTTAACCCTGTTTGCAACCAGTAGCACTGCTGGCTTGCACCGACTCGGGCACATAATCAAAGCAGTCCAATTCAAATTGACACAACTCCTTTGCTTGATGACAGATAGTCCTGAACTAGTTAGATTTTTACACACTCAGTGTTTACATCATTTGATTTAGAGTGATTCATCAGGCAAAAACTGGTATCAGGTGGTTCCGACTTCCATATTACTGTTGCAGTGGAACGGAAGTCTCTGGAGAATGTCTGGTTGTTAGGCTCCTTATTTGCAACATTTTGCAGACTTTCGATCAAAAAAGCATTGACATTGAAACTTTACATGATAATAAGCTCTGCTGAACCCTACTCTCTCATAATTGTACCAGTTTCTGTGACCTTGATAGGAGTAAACATTTGTGATTGTTTAGTGTTAATGTCATGACTAGTGAAGAGGCTTTCCTTTGAGTTTCCAGCAGTGCTCTTGGGCATCATCACATTTCAGCATTCATAAATGATTACTCTTGTTTTAAAGTTTGCTTTTGGATTGTTTGTTTGAGTTTTTTTGCATAGAGAAGACAGGTTTTGCATTAACTGGTAATTTACTGTATTTTGCTGGTTAAGATCAGCATATACTGGGGAAAATCAGCAATCCATTAGAGATTCAGACATACTGGCTGTTGCAGTGCTGTTTTGATTTTGATTGACCAGTTCTAAAAAAAAGTTTTAAAAGCACTGACGAAATGCATGTGTATGTTTTAGATGGGGAGGGGAGCAAGGTGGTGGTTAATACTATAGTATAGGTGGCTGGTTGCAGTGAACCAATTTTGCCACCTTATAGATGCCACACCAACTTAATTGCTGATTCACTGAGTGAATTTTCTCTGAACTTTGCAGAAAGAAGAAAAATGTGTGAAAGTCTTGTCTTGTGGTTGTACATTTTATAATTATAGAAGTGTGTATCACTGTAGGTGTGATTTTTGTGTTTGTGTGAACTATTATTTAGGATTGTTCTGAAGACACCAGGCATGTCTGTTTGCAGAGGTGTTGAGGCCAAGCAGCCAAACTCTGCCATCCGCAAGTGTGTTAGAGTGCAGCTGATCAAGAATGGAAAGAAGATCACTGCTTTTGTCCCCAACGATGGCTGTTTGAACTACGTTGAGGTAATTTACAAAATGCTAGTGGTTGTTAACTTGTTGAGTTGACTATGTCTGAGTGTTTAGTGCACAGGGAATACTACTAGGGGTGAACATGTTGAGGCTAGATTATGCACGATTCTTAAGTACATCTGCTAGGTCATGCAGATGAATGACTAGTCCATATTCAAGGGAGGTAACTGTTTACTTCTTCAGCGGAAACAATGACATTGTCTTTTTTCTTTGGTATTAACTTAGGCAAGAGATTTGGAAACTGCACATAAACTCATCTGCAAACATTCAGATGACACCATTTTTTTGTGGACCTCGACTCCATTTTAAAGTAACGGTAGCATTAATTATGCGAGTTTCATTTTTCTGTGCACACCAGATTCAGTTTAGGGTTTGGATTGTTATTACATATATAAGTAGAAGATCAGACAAATGTTGAAATGATAATAGTTAATAGTGACCATGGTCGTAATAAGGGAGATAATGTTCAGGGACTGAGCAAAACCTTCAGTGGAAACTGAATCAAAGACATCACATGACCTGCCTATTGAAGGAATGGAATTAAAAAAATAGTTCAGACACATCAGTTTTTCACTCGATTTCTTGCCCTGTTTGTTGAAAACATGATCATGAGTGCTGCCATTAGAAACACGGGACAGTAGTCTGAATCAGTGATATGAACAAGGCTGAAGTGACGAAAATGTCACATGTTGGGAACCAGCCATTTCCCTCATTGGTAAAGAGTGGAACAACATGGATAGCCCTGTCCCAGTTTGAAGCAGAACTGTACAAACCTTTTGGTTTGGTTCCCCTTAAAGGAACTGGCCCAGGCAGATTTGGCTAAAAAACAAAAAAATTGCATGAATATTTATTGTTTTATGTGCGATTATTATGTAGCATTAATTTCTGCTTTGGTCTTGTTGAAATGCGGCAATTTAAGAATAACTGTAGTGGTCTAAAAATAGATTGGGGGACCCCCCCCCCCCCCCCCCCCCCCCCCCCCTGCAGCTATTTACAGAATGCGAATTATGTCATTACATTTTGTTGTTTTACACAAGTTTTAGTAGACTCGGCCTACAAACAATTGACAATGGTGTTGTCTCAGGCATAATAATTTGTTGGGTGACTTAACTGATGATTGTGTGAACCATTTTATATCTTTCTTTGAATAAATCGCCTAATCGTGCTATGTGCACTTCACTATAGTGGATGAGACTGGTAGCTGCCGTTTACTAATAATCCCGCCCCCCTGCCAGGTGCAGCTATTTACGGAATGCATATTAGGTCATACATTTTGTTGTTTTACACAAGTTTTTGTAGACTTGGCCTACAAACAATTGACAATGGCGTTGTCTCAGCCATGTAATCTGCTCAGGTGTAATAATTTGTCAGGATACTTAACTGATGATTGTGTGAATAATTTATGTCTTTCTTTGAATCAATCTCCTAATCGTGTAATATGTGTACTTCACTATAGTGGATGAGACCTGTAGCTGCCATTTACTAATAATGCTCGGCGACGGACTGAGGTGCAAGTGTTGGGTGACAATTCTTTCTCAGCTTATTGATCCGATGCCACTACAGGAAATATTTTAAACACCATAATAATAATAATGAAAAGAAAAGAAAAACCTACTAGCGGTGGCACACCAGAAACACGCACTTACACGAACAGGTAGTACTTAGTAGAATATTTAAACGTATGGTTCCGGTAGACTACTCCTATCAATCAAAAAAGAAGTATCAGGAACATTTTCTTTTACTTGTCCAGTAACAGCTTTGCCAGCTTCCTATCGCAGACATCTAATCTTGTGCACCGCTCTCTCCACCTGGTCACCAAGGTTTACCAGCCACGACCTGTTGTTGGTCTCTTGCCAGTCGAGCTAAACGTTCTTTTTATTTTGGTCCTCCGAAGATAAATGGTAGTAACTCCAAATTATCTCTGCTTTGATTACATAATCTTGAAAAAATGGAAGAGAACTATGAAGATATAAACACCACAGTTTCATTCTCAGTTCTTCGTTACTTTCGTTCAACGGGCTGTTTGCTCCTTATAATAGCACACGAAAGACACAAAAGAATGTATTTATTATCTATTAACACAAAAGAAGGTGGCACACAAAACAAAACACATGTCCCATCCCTTGTTATAGTCCTAGTCATTCTTTTCAGTTTTGTTCTTCTTGCCATCAGTAACTACTTCTAGAGCCATTGTTTCCTGCAACTCTCCTTTTTCCTTTCTATAATCTTGCGTCAGATTATTGATATCGTAATGACGTCAAAATTATTTTGCCATCATTTCATTGAGCCAAACACAAAGGGTGGCATGGGGGAAATTTGTCCACTCGCTGGTTGGGGAACTTTGGCCACCCAAACACCTTGTGAACTGTACTCAATACTACGCATCAATCCCTACAATTGAACTTTTCCAAACTGTAACATCAGCTTCATAATGCATCAGTCCACAAACAAAACAAACGAGTGATTGTTACAAGTAGCATATGGGAGCCTTGCTATTCGCTTGGCAAAAAAATTAAAAAATAGTGTGGGTTGTACGAAAAGCAAGGACCAACATACTGTTGGCAGATCTTGTTTGTGCCACGATCTGCCCTAATGATTTTTATTTAATTTGAGAGTTTTTACGTTTTGGTTTTGACACAGAGAAAGCATTATTACAGGTAATTTTGGGTTTGCCGTAACTAAGTATTAGTGTATGCAGATTGAGAGTAAGGGGGCGTATTTCTAAGAGTGTGTATGTGCGTGTGGTTCATGATTTAGAATTACTGAGATATGTTGTGCGATTGAACGACAGCTTTAATTTCCCACTGGGATTAATAAAGTATATTGTTATTGCTCACTTGAACATCTTCCTGATTTTCGTCATTTTGGCGACGTCGTTTTAAATCAGCAGGTGTCTAAAAACCACAACGAGCTTGTGTTGTTTGAGCCAGTGTAACAATCGGCTCTCGAAGCGTGCATGGGAATCAAATGTACTTGTTTGGATGAATTTCCCCCAGGCCACCCTAAAATGTTTGAAAAAATGCTAGACATCATTTCTTTGTTCGTCTTGGCAGTTTCAAATGCTATCAATTTATTTCCGATTTTTTTGTGCTGTTTCCTATGAAAACATTAGGAAAATGAAACTATTTCACACAGACTGTCCAGATTTAAAAAATAAACATTGACAAAAATAATTTATACATGACATGTACACAAAACTGAGAAGTTCTGGTAACCTATCAATGATGTCATACTGAAACACGGGAAAGAGCTCGTGAAAACAGTGTTAGTAACACAGTCTGGGAAAGTCCTCTTCTAAAATTGTTATAAAATCAACGACATGTTCAATCACAAAACTTTTAACGCTGATCATGTTCGTTTAACCTCCTCTAAGCTTACGAGAAGTTTAGCTGCCGAAGGAGAGTTCCTTTAAATGGGGCTTTTTTCTCTTGTTTTTTTCTTAAAACGGTGCATGCTGATAGTCTGTTGAGCTTTACCCATTGGTACCAGTCCCATTGCCATCAAACTTATTTGAAGGTCGCAGTGACATTTGAAAGTGAAACTTTTGCTTCTGTAGGTTCTTGCCTGATAAAGTTCTACCATTTAGGATTGTTATAATGGATTAATGCAGACACCAAGAAGCTGCTGTAGATAATGTGTGTAGCAAATGTTAGCATGGTTGTATTCAAGGAAGAGAATCTTGTGTTTGGTAATCAGTACAGAGACACTTATTGCACTGCATTGTGTTGACATGCAGACTTGTTAGGAATCACTGATGACACATACATCAAGAACCCAGTGTTGTTGGGTTTAATAATCTAAATCAGTACAGAGTAATTTATTACACTATGTTGTGTGACATGCCGACTTGGTTGTGGGAGAATCATTGTCTGACTGTGGTGCACACATGAAAAAATAAATGCTTTTGATAATCAGTACAAAGTTCTTTTGGTACACTGGTTGTGTGACATGCAGACTTGGGGAATCACTGTGACCACCTGAGGTTGTAATCACATGCAGCAAGTAAATATGAAAAAATTGCCGCATGTTTCTTCTCTAGTGTATGTATTGAAAAGATGTGTCTGATGGAATGGCTAAATGTTTTAGGAGAACGACGAGGTTCTGGTGGCTGGTTTTGGTCGTAAGGGCCATGCAGTGGGAGACATCCCTGGCGTCCGTTTCAAAATCGTCAAGGTTGCCAATGTGTCCCTGTGGGCTCTCTTCAAAGGCAAGAAGGAACGGCCACGATCATAAATGCAATCCACGCTGTCTGTGTGATTAAAAAAAAGTGAAGGCAATTTGTCTGTGTACGTGTGTGTATATGTAGTGTTTGCATGAATGGAGGATTGAATGTTTATGATTGTTAGAAGCAAACTCTTACAGACATAGGTCAGGTTTTGGCATGACTAGAATTTAAATTTGAATGCTTGACATGCACACTTTTGCATGTGTAGATCAGGACACTTCTGCTTCATGACTGACTGAAGCAGTAGTTTAAAAAAAAAAAAAAGCTACTGCAGGTGTTAAGACACTAAAACTGTAAGAGATGAGAAATTTCTTTTTTATTTCAAAAGTGTTGGCAAACTACTGCTCAACCAACCATAATGGGATGGCAGCAGAGTTTGATGAAAGTAACTGAACACAATTGGCATGGCACAACAATTTTTGCAATGAATGTGTGTGATCCTTCTGAAACGAGTGGCATTCATATTTTTTGGGTCATTTTGAGACACTGATACCAAAGTAGAGGGCACAAAATTCCCTTTAAAATGTTGCAGAAATTATCTAAATCAGTTTACTGGTCTTGTTGAAGTGATTTGAACCAACTGAAGTCAAACCACCATAGCATCTCCTGAGAAATCTGCAAGTTTTCATCATGCAGTCCTTAGCAACAAGCAGGTGCATGTTTAAAACGCATTTTAATGACATTTAAAAGCATTCTTTGTGCATAATGGGTATCATTTCTGATCCAAAAAAGACAGCAATCTGAATCTGCTGAAAACAAAAAAATCTGCTAAATGGAGGCTCCCTTTGAAAATAAGCCACAATGAGAAAGTGGCCGAGTATCAGACTCATTTTGAAAGGCAGGGTCACAAAGTGACGTGTTACATGGTCCTAGAGTAGTGGCTTAGTAGAGGATGTTCTTCAAAAATGGGAATTGATGCTGAATTAAAAATTGCTGCCCTAAAGTTTTCAAGATTACATGGTAAAATTTAACAACCTGTTAGGATTATTTGGTATGTGATACACTCTACAGCACTGATGGGCAAAGATAAAAACTGAACTTGGCTGGAATGTTAAGTAATACTGTAAAGGGTAAAACTTGACTGGTGGTTTCATGCTGCTGACATCAGTTCCTCCACATTGTGAACTGTTCACTTGCATCACTTTTTTCAGTCGGAAGAGGTCAAACTTCTTATAGGTATTTTGTTTAAAAATGCCCTGTTGGTTTCATGCCAAGTTTTAGGGTTTTGTTTTGTGAGTGACAAATAGTGGGACTGGATGCACAAAAGGTGCCTTAAAAGTCATGGCTTGCACAACACCATCCCTTGAAAGCTTGGCATCAGAGGTGCATAGTCACATTGCCTTATGAATGAGATAGAATGTAACCACTGGGACAGCTGAGTGACATTTGACTGTTTTATACATCCAATTCTAGTGACCAGGTATCTCAAAACGTTTTTTTCCACTTTCTAAATTTAAAACCCATTGGAAATTCTTTTGAAAAAAGGCAAAGGAGCCAGCTTAGAACAGGAAAACAACATTTTTTAAATATTTTTTTCAGCAGTTTGGCATCATTGGGTCAGATATTAAATGTGCATGTGTGAACAAGGCCCACTTTCATGCATCCTAAGCAGAAACAGAAAATATGATGCCATATCAGACCAGGCATTGCTAACAAAACCCACTGTCTAAACTTAATGGAAATTCTATTGATAAAAGGCAAAGGAGCCAGCTCAGAACAGGAAAACAAGTTTTATCAGTTTGGCATCGTTGGGTCAGTATTGATTAAATGTGCATGAGTAAACAAGGCCCATTTTTATGCATCCATAACAGCAACAAAAAAATATGATGCCACACATCAGTCAATTACAAGGCAATAATCACAAAAAAAACAAATGCAGTGTTGCCTGAGGCAAAAGGAGGCCAGGTAACTATGTACAAAACGGTTCAACCCATTTAGGTGTTGCAATATATATATATATACACAGCCCTTGCCATAACGGTAGTGGTCGACAGCGTAAAACACCAAGTTACTATACATGCGCATCAGGTGAACACCTGTGTTAAAATAGACATAAGCATTAGCTGAACACACTCTGAAGTCCTCTGAATTTGTTTTAATAATTGGAGTACCTACTAGAGTGGTCTATCTACTTTTTGACAGACAATAAAGAGATGGACTGTTTTATCAGGTAACACCTCAAATCTTTATCTTCAGATGGTGTGCAAGGGCAAATAGATATCTTTTAATGGTTGACTCAAAGCAAGACAGCTGACCGTCGACTAAGTACACCTAAGTTACAATTACCTGGGCAGAACATTACGTATGACAGCTTACATTCAATATAAAAAAATGACTAAAAAAAAAGATGCAATGGGTCAGCACCTCGAGTATACGTTTTTCAAGCTGGGCAAAATCAAACCACAAATGAGAACCACTCACAAGTAACACTAACTAGATTTTCTGTTGATGGGTCACTTCAGGGCTGAAGAGGGTTGGCTGAAGATCAATGTAGCAGGAAGACATCATTGGAAAGAAAGATCCTGACCTTGGGCAAAGAAGAAAGAATTGCTGACTGCGCAGACTCTTATTGGAGGGGACACTTAAGTGCTGCACCAGGTACCCGCTGTGCAAGGGGTATGCAATGATGGCTGGAGCCTTTCTGCATTTCTCTTTAAATCAATGGGGTGTTATTGTCGATGAAGATTTTGTTCCTACCAGGTATTGCTGTGACAAATGTCTGTCCTTTTAAAATGTTACATGACCCTAGTGTCGAACACAATTCTAGTTTGTTACATACAATTGTAATACATCAAATCTCATGAAATGCGTAATACATATCAGAATCACACTTGCAGGATTTCTCGTACTGCATGGAGCTGTAAAATATACCAGTGCACACACACATATTTAAACATTAACATTTCATTGTGATAGCATTTGTTTAAGACGAGACTTGCAAATGTGAGCAAATTCCAGTTTGTGGAGCAACAATTTGACAAATCATCTGACAGTCACTCACAGTCTACTCAAACCAATTTACATGCTCTGGCAACCACCGCATTGATAATCATATAATCGTGGAATGCACAGATGATTTTTGCGCACAGGTATCAAAAGACTATAAGAGTGCAAGGGCTACATGACTGAAACACTACAACAGAAATGCACAAAAAAGTCTCACATCCTACTGGGCACTGATCTGTGCACACCACAGGGATTTTATAGGCACAAGTGTTCAAAATGACCATCACACCAGGCCAGGCAACAGCCGACTTAAATACAAATTAAGTATGTACAGTAAAGACTTGCTGACAAGTACAAGATCAACTCGAGAGACAAGATGAATAGAGACTTGGGAACCTGATTTGGGGGGCAAGCATAAATAAAATAAGGCAGTTTTGATAGCTTTGGGTTCTCAGAATCAGAGGGGTCTGTCATGTTTCTACCTTCAGTAACCCAACCCTGTCATATGGCCAGGGTGCAATGCAGCAATGTATGAGAGAAGCAAGGAGGGATGGGATGGGTTCAGTTGCTTGTTGCAGCAGGAAGCAGGGCAACAGCATGCCACCGACATGGGCAAAAAACAGCCAGAAAGTCCATTACTGAATCGGTTCTGGATGAGGACTCACAAGAGTGCAGCAGCCAGCCCTAAATCACTAATCACTTTCATGTGGAGGGCAGCCAGACCCCTTGGCCTAATGCAAGCTTGTTTGAAATGCTCCGACAGAACGTAGTTACATTTTTAAGACTTTAATTTAATTTTTTTTAAACGGTTCCAAACATTTGGTTTTCTGGCCATTTCTTCAGCATAACAACTAAGTTACATGATGCAAATCTTTCTCTACATGTTTTCCTGTGTGCCATTCTGATTCAGTGTGTATTACATAAAATGATATGAAAACTTTGGACAGTTTGAACTCAATTATCATTGAACAATGAAGTGATTGTTTGGCCTCATTTTGCTTCCCTATTTAGAAGAAAAGGGTGCATATGCACTTTGGGTTGTTTGAGGAAAATGACAATACATGTAACAGTAACGGTGAAAAAAAAACCCAGTGTTTTTTGCTTGGTTTAACTGACCAAATATTAATTCTTGTTTACAACCAGACATAAAAGTCTGTTGCTAATACTTATTGGTCTCTTTTGAAGGAATTTTGCCTGCATGAGAATTAACGCATGCACTGATTACTGGCTCCATCAGTTCTGCTCACAGTGATGCATTGCTAAGGTTAGTATGTGACCCAGCAAGGCTGGAACAACAGGAGTGCTGCACTGGCTCTTGTGGGTTCCAATCGTTGAATCGTTTCTCAATGTTGTGGAACAAAGCTTGGGCATGCCTGCCTCGAGCAGCCTCATCGATACTTCGTTCGCCCAGACCCAGCTCTTGAAGGAAGACCTTCAAGTCTTGTTCCCTCATCAACCGAATCAGTTTGGGTCCTTGACCTCTGTTGGGCAATGGTGCACAAAGGTCAGCTGGATAGGAAGGCCGATGGTGAGAGCCAATATATGACTGAACATCAGCTGAGTTAGGAACATTAAAACTTATGTTAACAGGAGGAGGATGGGGAGGATGTTTTGCGGTTTGAGAGGAAGCAGAATATGGTGATGAACTGGAACATGCTGCTTCATAGGGGGGTGGACAGAGTGCTGACCCTGCAGGTGCAGACTGATGGCGTCCTCGAGAGGGGATACAATGCTCGTGGCCAGAAGCTACCTCATAACTATGTCGAAAGACTGCGCCAGCCACTCCACTGCCATCATCATCCCTAGAATAAGGAGGGGGTGACTGGCCAGGGTAAGGTCCTGGTGAACAGTCACTGCCAGTCAGGGCACTGGAAAGAGCTGCTGAAGAAAATGTAGAGGCATGATGAACAGCAGAGCCAGACTGAGCAGTGAAGACAACCGCACAACCAGGAGAGGAAGCAGGAGTGCTTCTAGCATGAAGAGGAAGAGCTGGTGTTGATGCTGGCTGACCACCGGCAAGGTCAGGTGACGGTTCACCCTGCAAAAGGTACCTATGGGGAGAAAGGTACAACTCTAGCAACTCTCCATAGACTTGCTCTGCTTCCTCCAGTCCAAAATGAACAAAGATGGCGTGACCAAAGCCCTCTTCATACATCAGACGCTCCATGACCAGTGGCGCAATGTCCCTGTATGCAGAGCAACTACCCACTTCCATAGCCTTGGAGCCCAGGTAGGACCTGCAGATCTCCTTGAAACTTTCAGAAAGCACAATGACAACATTGGTACAAAGTTTCAGGGTGCCCTCTGCCCAGGCTTTGACATCCCTCTGGTTTTCCTCTTGACATTCAAAATCCAGTTTGACTGTAACATCTATGCCTGACAAACCCCTCATGACGTCAGCAAAGTTACCCAGAATTTCTCTAAAACCGCTATCGCTTTCCTTTTCATAGACTAAAAAAATCAATTTCTTTGCTGATGCTGATGAATCAGACAGGAGTGATTTCACTTGGGTGTTGTTTCTTACTGCATGGCCATTGCAGAAACTGTTGGAGTCATTCTCAGTGCAGTGTGTATGGTTCGAATGAGGACTGACAGAAGCATTCATTAGGTATTCATTGTGGGTTGGCAGATGATGGTGAAGATCGCTGGCAGAGTATTGTTGTAGCTCAGTGTGCAGCAGGTGTCCAGTCATCTCAGTGTCTAAGTTTGAGTCTTGGCAGTGTTCATCAGGCTTCCTTTGGCAGCATTTACCTAAAACACAGCCATCAAAATTGAAGAACAGCTTTGTGAACAAAATTAACTGATGTGTCTAGTCACAAACTTAGCAGTGGGTTTGTTCACCTAACTGAGTTTTGAATACTATCTTTTTTCTTCTGATATCAAAGGAATGTCAGAATTAATTTAAACCAATCCATTATCAATGCAGTTAAAAAAAGAAAAAGAAGAAGAAAAAAAGGTTCTTTGTCTCTAAAACTAAATGCTTCCATCAGCAGTAATATATATATGTGTGCCAGTTGTCATTACAGTCATCATGTTTACGAATTAACTATTTAGAAATGATTATATAGTATTGATGATTACATCAGAATAAAAACATATAAGAAAAATAACTAATTAAACAGTGGACACAAAACTTGTCTGGGTGGGGGTGGGGGGGTATGCATGTGCTAGTGTGGATGTGGGAGGGGGGTGTATGCATGCACCAGTATGTGTGTGTGTGAATGAGACAAGGCAGTAGAAGCTGAACCTGACACAGACAGGACATGGGGATGGAAACAAAGGTCAGGCTGAACCTGACACAGACAGGACATGGGGATGGAAACAAAGGTCAGGCTGAACCTGACACAGACAGGACATGGGGATGGAAACAAAGGTCAGGCTGAACCTGACACAGACAGGACATGGGGATGGAAACAAAGGTCAGGCTGAACCTGACACAGACAGGACATGGGGATGGAAACAAAGGTCAGGCTGAACCTGACACAGACAGGATATGGGGATGCAAAGAGAGAAAGACAGAGAGGCTGAACCTGACACAGACAGGACATGGGGATGCAAAGAGAGAAAGACAGAGAGGCTGAACCTGACAGACAGGACATGGGGATGCAAAGAGAGAAAGACAGAGAGGCTGAACCTGACACAGACAGGACATGGGGATGCAAAGAGAGAAAGAGAGAGAGGCTGAACCTGACACAGACAGGACATGGGGATGCAAAGAGAGAAGGAGAGAGAGTCTGAACCTGACACAGACAGGACATGGGGATGCAAAGAGAGAAAGAGAGAGAGAGGCTGAACCTGACACAGACAGGACATGGGGATGGAAAGAGAGAAGGAGAGAGATGGAGTTATCCATGCTAGTTACCTAGAAGACACAACAGGACAACCACAATGGTGGCAGCAATCAGAACACCGCTCCCCACGATAAACTGCAATGTACGAGTGGTCAGCGCCATACGGTCGGGCAAAGGCAGCAGGCCTGGGGATGATGTCATTGTAGTTGTTGTTCTTGCTGATTCTGAAGGTAAAATGAGAGAGAGAGAGAGAGAGAGAGAGAGAGAGAAAGAAAAAAAAGAGACCAGTCTAAGTGAGCAATTCATGAAAGGATGCTGATGCACAGTCAGATTGATCTCATTGGTGACCACGCCCCACCTTTACTGCAATACACTGAGACTGTACATGCAACAAATATTTTCACAGCTAAACTTAAAATGGAATGGGAAGTGAGGCTGGCATGTGTTAATCACTGTTTGCTGGTCACCTTCAACAACTCGTGTGGCTGTACTGTCTTGGGCATGCTGAAGTCAAGGCAAACACTCCAGCAGACAGACTGGTGGGCAAAGCAACTATCACAAATGGTTCGTGCTTTGGAAGAGTTTATGTGGTGAAGATTATGACTGCATGTGTGATCTGGTATTCCAGTGAAGAGAACATGACTGCTTTCATTCTGTTTGTGAAACTAGACACTGAGGTGTTGCAACTTGCTGGCTACCTCTGAAGCTCTACCTTGACTTCATTCATTTCTGTTAATTAACTGATTGCTTTTATATGGTGCCATTCTCTCCTCTCAAGCAGACTCACTGTGCACTTGTCCCATGTGATTTTTAATCAGTGACTGTAGCTTTTTACAGCATGCTTTGAATATCCACTGCAGTGGTGTACTTATTGTCCTATTTGATTGTTACATGGCTGGTGCCATGTGAAACTGCTGCTGTCTTGGTGCATGTTCTGTGTACACCATACAACCATGCACCAGTTTACAGCATCACTTCATTTGAAGCCACATACGTAGTGTACATGTGTGTTTAGCTGTAACCCACCACTTGCAGAATGACCGCTATCTTTTACGTGCTACTGTGGTTACACATGGATGGAACAGAAAGTTGACCCTGGAGAAGCATGTTCTCTTGCTGCTCCTGCTGGGACTCAAACCCGTGACCTTTCAATCACGAGTCCAGTACTCTACCACTGAGCTATCCCCACCATTCAGGACATGGAGCATCTACTGCCAAGCAATGATGGCATTAATTCTTGTGATGATAGGCAGGCATATAACATAATGTAAAAGAGTATTTATAAAGTGCTTACACCTAATATGAGCCCAAACCACGTAATACAAAAGCAACAGGTTCAACAAAAATATACACAGAACCGAGAGCATAGTGAAATCCTACTAATTATATAAACAACGCAACGCTTCATTCAACATCTTTCTCATTACTTCCAATGCACAATGGTGTGTGCAATCAAGCACACATACACACACACAACAACACAGAGGTAAGCCACACAATGATATTCACGCACACTCCTAGACAGCTCAACCACAAACATGTGCACACATGCACACAGAGAGAGACAGACAGACTGAGGCAGAGAACAGAACACTCACAAAATACCCGAAGTCAAGATGCCCGCAGAATATGATGAAGATGAAGATGAAGCTAGAGAGCCCTTATGTACCACTTGTGGCTGATCTTGAACTGCACTTGCTGGGGAAAAACCCACCAACACGCAACATAATTTACACAAACATCTGCAAAGCCTTAAGTGAGGGTGCTTTTGCTGTGAGGAAAAACCCTGTCTTTGTGCTGTAGAAACTTTACCTCAGCTGTAAATAATGAGATCTGCCAATCAAACACAGCAGTTTAATACACCATTGTTGATGAAAGGTCTGTTTAACTGAAGACATTTGTATTTGTATGCCAAGACAGCAAGCTGTGTCAGCAAATGTAAAGCTGGAAGAGCCAGCTTTGTGCTTATCCTTCTCTTTCTACTCAGGGTAGGGCTTCACAGTTAGCAAGATGCAACATCTTGACCTCCAGTTTGACAAAGGAAATAAGAGCATTCATCCATCTCTTCAGTGGAATGCTGAGAGAGAAGGTTAGCAGTTGGACAATTCTGGGCAACATGGACAGGGGCAGAACAACTGTTCACAACTTGAAGCACTCACACGCAACAGACTATCCATTCTACTTCCTGTCAATGCTTGTGAACTATAAGTCTGTGGAACTGGAAGTACACTACTTGCCAATAGGTCAATAGTCTGCTGCATTCTGAGGGAAAATTGACTGCAGTAAACAGTGTAAAGATATATCTCATACACTCTGAAAGCATTTGGAATTTATGGTAAATCTTTCATTCTTTGTGACTTGTCTGTGGTTGTTTTGCAGTTTTATTCAAATCGGAGGAGCATTGGAAAGAATAACTGTCAAGGCCACAATGGACATAACTACTGTACCTTTATTGCAAAATTGTTTTAGTACTCTTACCCATACACATCCAGTCATGAATATATTTGCTGTACTTCATTAGCAAAATATACACAAACCTACACTCGCCAACCATGCTGCAAACATGGTCTGACTTTTAAAAAAAATAATTGCACACACACATAAAATGTTTAGAATAGTAATGTCATTAATATTATAATCTTTACTATCAACTTCACCCCATGACTTTGATGTTCTTATTGTGCTGAGCAATTCAAATGTACCACTTCCAAAATGATGAACGTATCTTCAGCATGACTTTGTACTGGCTATGTACACTGCAAGTCAATCCTGTACCTACCATGCTGACTAATCCGAATGATGTCTGATGCGGCATAGGAAAGATAGCAGGGGTCTCCATGACGAATGTAATCCAAGCAATCTTTACAGCCAAGTGGCCGCACCTGCATGCATCAATGGAGGGAGAATCAACAGAAAGAAAATAGGGAGGTGCAGAAAATAGTACTCTTTGCTCACAACAGTGGAGGTTGCTAAAGTCATAATAATCATTCAAGGGTCACCAGGAACAGCTGACAGTCTTTGTAGCAGGCATGTCAGCTGAATCAATGTTAAAGACAGTTAAGTGATAACAGACTGTGTGGCTTTCAGACCCTGGAATCTTCGTTTATTGTACAGACTGGACTGACCACCCTCCTCCCCCACCCCCACCAGATCCCTATCTTTTTTCTGAGCCTCAGAATCTTCAGTCAGTAAGGCTGCTGCGTGGACAGGGCTGATCATCTGCAGCAGCTGGTGATGAACTGGAATCAATGTTGTGTATGGCTGCTTGTGGGTGCATGTGGGGGTAAATGTGCATGTCTGAGAGAGAGAGACAGACAGACAGACAGACAGACAGACAGAGAGAGAAACAGAGACAGACAGTCAGAGAGAGAGAGACTCACGTACCAATGCCTGGTATGTGTAATCACTGTTTGCACTAATGTTGAAGGACGTGTTTGTTTGTTTCTGAAAAAGATTCAGTATAACTATTAACTTTCACTCTCACTGCCACAATGCTTTGTACTACTTTTGTACTATCACTTTGTACTATGCTCTTAGCTTTGTACAACACCTATGGCTGCAACATACAGCTGTTACATCCACAATACAGTCCACTACTACTGTATCCACAACACAAGGATCTCATGGTTTTGCTATCATTTACTTAGTTCACAACTGATAAGCACAACACTAAGCTTTGTATAGAGTTGTTTGTTTTAACAGTTCCTTTCTACCCAACATTAGTGATTTTTTTCATCACCAAAAATTAAATTACTCCAGCCAGATACACATAGACCGCACAGACAGCTGCTTGTAAGTTGGTTGTCTAAAACCAGTTTATTATTCAAGTTAGTGGTAGCTATACAGTTTGATTCTTGCCTGAGATATCAGACGTTGACAGGTGGTGGCATTAGGGGCAAACTAAAGATTGTGTTTCAAAATACACTGTCAATTTTCATTTAGAAAGTGGCTCTTGTGAGTGTTGATTACAGTGGGGCTGGATACACAAAGCGCACACTTGTGTCAACCAAAGAAAAGAACTAGATAGGTCATGGTAGGCATTAGATCAGCTGTGACACAGGAAAGTGTTCTGTACATGAGCAACTCTATCATGAGCTAAAAATTAACCGAGATCCAAATGGATTCTGTCCCTTCCCAAGTACAGGCTTGACAAAAATGCACCAGAGTGATCTGTTTTTCGAGTAACACTTTGGGATGTTTTTTCCTCCAACAAAATCGTTAATTCAAGGTTTCTATCTTGATCTCTTGTGCTGGTTGACAAACCACGTTTTGCGAAGGCCAGCAGTCCCTGTCAGTAAAACTGTAACTGGGCAGAGCTGGGGGCCAACAGCGCAGTGGTGCAAGCACACGTGTAAGAAGAGCAGCAAACAAACATGTACCACGCTGATGAACTTCTGCTCAACCATACTGCTGTTCCGTTCCAGTGCAACCTCAATCTTTTCGGCATTGAAGTTGTTGGGGATGTTGAAGTCCACATCGATGAGCATCCACTCTCCGTACTGCATCATCCTCACCATGGCATTCACACTCGGGTGCCAGAAACTGCACTCAGGTCTCTCAGTTTCATCTGAACAGAATATCAGACCAACTTGCTTCATTGCTGATCAGGCCTGGCAAAGCAGACTGCAAGTGTTGAAAAGAAAAAAGACAAACAACAACAACAAACAAACAAAATCAAAACACACAGAGGGTTAAGAGATAATTTGGTGTCAAGAAAAGCTGACAGCCCACCAGACAAACACGACAGCCATGGGAATTGTGACACTGCCAATGGCTCTTTGGTGGATTACCTTCAAGGGCTGCATACACATGTCAGAACCTGCACACCGCAAACAGTGTCTTAAACAAAATGCTTACAACCAAACTCAGACTGACATGACACTGCGCGTGGTAATTAAGTAACAATGAAAAGAAAAAAATACTGCCTGAGATTTTCTATACATGCCCTTCGGTGACTGTCAGTGTCAGCATCTGCATCCTCAAGTTCTGAACCCTCCAAGGTGATCTTAACCCAATCCCACTCGAACCACCTGGCAGAACCCCTGGTGCGCACATGCGCCAAATGTGACGGTATCAGTTTTAGTTTTTATGCAATTCTGAAAGCTGAACCGATCTTCACACGACTGTTGACAGGTATCACTGGGGTGAGGTCTGCAAGCATGGTGAATGCTGGGAAGTCTCTTTGGAAAGTCTGCTGAGGATAAAACTTTTATGGGACTGGTGGGGCTATAAATTATGTGTATCTCACAATTTTATTTGAGAGTATTTATGTTTTGGTAAGTTGGATACATTATCCAGGTCAATTTGGGTTTGTGAAGCATAAGCATCAGATCAATATTTAACATAAGCAGATTGAGAGACAGGTGGTGTCTGTATATGAGTGCATGCATGTGTGTGCGTTTGTGTGCATTTTAAGACTGAATTATTAAGACTATTTACAATTAAAGTTTTGGTTGTGCTTTAATGTAGGTGATCAAACAACCACTTTAACTTTCCACTGGGATGAATAAAATATATTGTTATTGTTGTTGTTAGTACTGATTGATCACAGGCCTGCAGATATCACCTAAACAGTGAAATGTATCAGTCTGTGTGCTAACACTGTATTTAAACTGGAGGACAAGTTGTCCATGGTTGATCAGCCACTGATAGAAGTATGTCAAACCATTTGGCCAACACAACAAATGCTTGGCTGCCATGGTAGTCAGTCTTGAATCAAACACACCTGAAAACACTCACAGCACATAATTATGCCAAGTAGTCAGTCTTGCACCAAACACTTGAAAACACTGACAGCATGTATTATGCCAAGGTAGTCAGTCTTGCATCAAACACACTTGAAAACACTGACAGCACGTATTATGCCAAGTTGGTCAGTCTTGCACCAAACACTTGAAAACATTGACAGCACATATATATCACCATGGGGTCTGGCAGGTGTCACAGCTGATATGTTCTGGTAACCAGCCTTGCACCCCAGTGTCAGAGAGAGTGAGACAGAGAGAAGTGAAACTTAAAACACATGTTGTCACACCAATCTTGTGATGTTTTTCAAGCACCAACTGTTGCCCTTCTTTGTTGATTCATACCAGTCTTTATTTTTTGGCTCATGATAAATGCATGTGATTAGAGCAGTTGCATCAGAGGAGTTTATTTTGCATAAAATGTGCCGTGTATTTGTGACCCCTGATAGAACAGTCATCAGATGTGGCACACCGCTAATGGCCTGTAATAATACAAAGTACTTCTATTGTGCGATGTTCATAACATGACTTAGCTCAAAGCCCTTAACACAAAAATGTACATACCTAATTATACACGCTGTATAGGACATTAGTAATCTGATGATTACCACCTCCTCTTCCCCAAAGCACACACATCCTCCCCAACACACACACACACACACACACATTCACTCCATAGTCAAACAGTGTAGAAAAGGTGCTTTAGAATCCAAGAGGGAAGTGTTTTTTAGATTTTTCTTGAAAGCTAGGAGAGATGGAAAGCTGCACAGTTGTTGGAAGAGAGTTCAAGATTTGGCAGCAGATTTAAGGTCAGTTTTAAGACTTTCAGCCTTTTTTCACTGCTGCTGGACTGAAGAGTTTGAGAGGGTTGGTAGGTGTGAAGCAATTCTGAAAGGTACGGAGAAAGGGATTCTCAAAGTAAAGCAAGTGTGGCAATTTTGTAGTGGATATGGGCCTCAACAGGGAGCCAGTGTAGTTTTTCCAGGAGGGAAGTAACGTGGTCAGATTTTCCTTTGGCAGCATTGTTTAGATTTTTTTGTAGTCAGTCCAGTGAATATGATGGAAGGCCAGACTGCAATAGTCAACCTGGATAAGATAAGAGATGAGACTAACTGGGCAGGCTGTTCAGTGGATTACCTTCAACAGTAACTGGATTGACAGACCAGATGTAGGATGTGCTCTCACAGTCTTCACCGTGGGCACGTAGCTGCAAATAAAGGTGAACAAACATGATAACAACTATATTGACAATGACAGAAAAATGAGGATGAAGGAGAAGGAGAAGAAGAAAAACAAGATGGAAAATAACAGCTTTCCCAGATATTACGTAATTGTTTTTTGGTGCTCTGAGTGCATGGCAATGAGATAAATCAGTTCTCTGAACTAGCTCATGATCCCAGCCATAAAAAAGCTGCTGCAAAAACGTTACATGCACATACAGCACACTGGTCTGTGCCACAAATGTTTCCTTTGGAACTGGAATTTTATAACCATACAGTTCAGGTTAGGAGCTAGCGAGGATCCACGCAAAACCTGGTGACAGTTCAAACAAACTCTATCGCTAAACACCTGTCTGATCTGTCTCTGTCATTTTCTCTGCTTCAGACTCTCCATCAGTTTGTCTATTTATGCACGATCAAAGAGATTGCATGCATGAATGAATAAACTTTGTTTTACAAGGGTAGTGGAGTAGACACAGGGTATTTTTACATCCAGCTCTCGCCCATGAGGGACTAATTCTACTGATACTACACATATAGTTTCAAATATATGCCACGGGAGAGAGAGAGAGAGAGAGAGAGGGGGGACCTCTTTTAGAGTCTTTACTACAAATTATTAGCACTTTGTTCGAAATAGAACTGTGATGGAGGTAGCAGGTGATCCCCTGATTATGTTAAACTATGCTTGATGTTAAACAGTGATCAATGAAAATGTACTCATCTGGTTGGGTTGTTCTTCCAAACATTCCAGGCATTCAACAACTCAGACTGCAACTGGATCAGTACATTTTCCTTTATCACCATGTAACCATGTCGCTTTGACAAAAAGGGGTTTACCCCAAAAAGTTGCCCATGTTTTGTTTTGTCATATTACATCAGAGTTCTTTTTAACCATTTATATGTTTGGATCTTGTTTTAGAATGCTAGCAGTCATCCTTGTCTCAGATAATTTCTAACATCCCACAGCACTTTACTTGGGAAAGTTTAGGGATTCCCAACAAAGACTTTGCAGATGACTGCCAATCAGGCTTTCTCAGCAACCTTCATCAAAACTCATGACCTATGGATGGCCAAATTGTGGAATGTGTCATAAAGCCAACAACATCTAGCCAGACAGAGAAACAGGCATGAAAACAAGCGTGCAGTTCTCACGAGCTGGGGCAGGTACTGGGGCAGGTACTTACTGCTACTGTGTAGTTCCCTGGCTTGAGGTCTTTGAATGTGTAGCTGGTCACGTCCTGTGCCCATCATCACAACTTGTTTGAACATGGTCACAATATGTTTCATATAGAAGATGAAACACAACATGTATAGAGTT
The DNA here is from genome assembly GCA_018857735.1 of Alviniconcha marisindica. Classification (NCBI taxonomy): domain Eukaryota; kingdom Metazoa; phylum Mollusca; class Gastropoda; family Provannidae; genus Alviniconcha; species Alviniconcha marisindica. Next base: position 168,032 of record JABMCL010000211.1, on the reverse strand, counting down.
TTTTTATAACTAATAAAAGCACCATATATGTGTATGCATACAGCAACTGATGCTTACATCTATTAATAATTATAGCTATGCAAGTCTAAATGCACATATTTACCTGAGAATACATTCTACTCATAACGATATACAGTGTAAATACCTGTGACTGAAGTGGAAAAGAAAAATCTCACTAGTGTGCATGAGAACTACTCATCTTTCTCTGTGCACAATGCACAGAAAAGAATGCCCATCACTGAGGTTGTGACACAGCTGAATTCACACCCAGCTGTCCCAGTTAAGAGGTGTGGGTAGGATCAGTTTTCATTGCCACTGGGCAGTGTTTCATCTGCTTGATTATCTCTCTATATATGCAAGATACACTCACAAACATGTATATTATGTCCACACAGGCACACATGCACACACACACAACACAACAGACACAAATCCCTTAAATGCTGACTGTCAATGCAGGACCAAGGAGTAAAAAGATCCATAGTTAATTGCACTTTTGCAGATCAGCCTAAATGAAACTCTGTCCTGCGAGTGAGCAACTTCACTGCTGAGGGGTGAAAGTAGTAGAAATAATAATAATGGGTACTTACAGCGCCTAACCCATACTGGCCCTAGGTACTTACAATTTTTTAAACATGCATACATCTATAGACAAAGATGCACATGCACACACACCTCAGGGCAATGAAGGTGAAGAAAACATATTTAAAACGTGAAAGTTTTCAAGGAAGATCTGAAAGAACTGACAGAGGCAGCATGATGGACAGAAACAAGCAGAGCACACAAAATTTGTTGCTGGTAAGTGGCTATATGTGCCATCATTACTTTTGGAGAATTTACATCGCTGTCCCCGAAAGTAGAGCACAGGTGCTAAATGGTGGTGTAAGTGTGGGGGGAGGGGGAGGTGCATGACAGTGTACCCTACAGGTACCTGCAAGAAAGCAGTTGTGCACACACACAGACACCTAACTGCAGCCACAGGAAATGGGCTTTTTATGACATGTCAACATGAGCGTTACACTACAGAGAATGCATCCACATGTCCCCCCCACTGACCCACCCCAGTTCTAGTGGAACAACCACATCACCACATAACCCCCCAAGTTCTAGTGGAAAAACAACATCGACACATAGCCGCCCCATGTTCTAGTGGAACAAAAACATCACCACATAACCCCCCAAGCTCTAGTAGAAAAACAACATCACCACATAGCCACCCCATGTTCTAGTGGAACAAAAACATCACCACATAACCCCCCAAGTTCTAGTGGAACAACAACACCACCACATAACCCCCCAAGTTCTAGTGGAACAAAAACATCACGACATAACCCCCCAAGTTCTAGTGGAACAACAACCATCACCACATAGCCCCCCCCCCCCCCCCATGTTCTAGTGGAACAAAAACATCATCACATAACCCCAAGTTCTAGTGGAACGAAAACATCACCACATAGCCCCCCATGTTCTAGTCGAACAAAACCATCACCAAAAAGATCTCACTGAGGGGAAGCCCCAAGTTCCAGCAGAACAAAAACATCCTCAATAATAATGGCAGTAAAAATCGCAAGATGACCTACTCTGGGCTGAAATGTCCGGTTTACTTGAAGATGACTTTGCCCTTTATGCAAAGCAAACTCGATTTTTGAGGCCCAGGGATTCTGAGGACTGTAATTCACTTCCACATCTCCGTCTACTGTGGCATGAACTGACACTGAAGGCAGCCATGTTCCACAGGATGCAATGCCATTCTTTCGTTTGCGTCCTCTCTTCTTCCTAGGTTTCACTGCTTCTGTAAGGAGACAAATTCAATGAAATAGGGCAGTGTACGCCAAAAGGCACAAACTACTACATTAGCTGAATCTGTGAAGAATACCAGCAAGCAGTTTGTATCCTTCAAAAGTAGTCATCTATGTTACTTGTTAGGCCTAGTAGTCATCTATAATACTTGTTAGGTCTATCTACTTGTTGACATTCTCTTCTCTTGACCTTTGCCTCTGAGAGTCAAGCCATCCACTTCAGGGCAAGGAAATGTGATATTGTGAAAAAGGCCTGGCAACTGAAATGCATCATGCCATTTCTACTACTCTGATGGCATCTTGAAATAATCCTAAGGAATGAAACCATTTTGTTGCCAGACAAAAGGCTTTGCAGTGGCCCTCGCATTAAGAAATGCAAGGCTGGTACATGGAAGGGTGGGAGTTACGACAACTGATAAAAGACACAATCAAAGAAGAATGGCTAGCCTTGTAGAGTGATGGCTGCTGATCGGATGTATGGCGCATTTTCACAGTCCGGTCCATGGGCACGAAGCTGCCATCAGAAACAAACAGAAACAACAATATTCTCTGCCATCAGAAACAAACAGAAACAACAATACACTATTCTCTGCCATCAGAAACAAACAAAAACAACAATACAGTATTCTCTGCCATCAGTAACAACAATATAGTATTCTCTGCCATCAAAAACAAACAGAAACAACAGTACAGTATTCCTTGCCATCAGAAACAACAGTACAGGATTCTCTGCCATCAGAAACAAACAGAAACAACAATATTCTCTGCCATCAGGAACAAACAGAAACAACAATACTGTATTCTCTGCTATCCATTAAGATTGTAAAGTCAATGGGCTTTGCTGAACAAGATTCAAGATTACTTTATTATCTCATCAGAGAAATTAAAATGTGGCTGAACATTAACCATATCATAGTACACAATAACACATATTTCATATTTTAAAACTCAAAGAACAGTTATTGAAAATACATAAGTTACATAATAAACAAACTAGCAATTACGTAATTCACACACACACTGCTCTGACGTTTGAACAGATTATTATGCTATTTTGTTCTCACTGTATCTGACTTAGGTATGCAAAATCGTCTACCAGATGGAAGAAGCTCATAATGTTTAGCAAGGACATGGCTGTTGTCATCCACAATCACCCTAGCCTTCCGTACCACACGACGTTCATACAACTGACTTAATTGTTCTTGTCTTTCACCCACAGCCTTGCCACACACAACAGTAGTCTCTTTCTTTCAAATCAGTAGTCTGCATTCAACAGTCATCTCTCTGGTTTTTACTTTCCTTCAGCTTTCATTCCCTCTTCTTTTTCTTTCTCTGTTTCTTTCTGTTTCTTTTTCTTTTCTTTTTTTCTCTCCTAGAAAGTCATTTTGAATGATGCATTTTACACCAAACTTATCCATTTCTTTCTTTCTCCAAATATAACATTACCTCCTCTTTTTATTAACTGTCCATATATACATTTCAGATCTACTTGTTTATGAATGATTTTTTTTTATGTGGTGCATAAAAACTTCTACACAAAACCTTGCATACCCTTTTTTTCTCCCTTCCTGTCTCAGCATCTGTCTTCTTTATGTGTAAATGGTCCTGGAGAAGACAATGTTGTTGAAACTGTTGCGTGCATGGTCCATGTCCCATCCTATTTTTTTTTTTATGCTGGCTGAGTGTCGCCGTAACTGTCAACCCCCACATTCATTGCATGAAAGAACTCAAACGCAGATATTGCTGCTGTCTGCCCCAGCGCCCCTGCTAGGACACTATGACAGTGCTCCTACTCTCCTTCATAAAAGTTGCCATGGGAACCATGGCTTTCTTTATTGTGAGTACATTTCTCTAGTTCTTTTCAACTTTTTAGAGTCTGTTAGTCTCTTTGTCTCTGTTGTGTGTCTCTGTTTGTCTTTCAGTTTTCTCTTTCTGTGTTGGTGTTGCTGCTGTTGGCATTACTATAAGTGCCAAGATAGCAGACCATTCCTGTGAACATAGATTATGCATATGCCTACGTGTACATGTATGTGAATGGTGTGTGCTAGTGCACCAAGGTTTTGTTCTGCAAAATGATTTGCGCTCTATAAAGTATATGAGCTATCCATTATTTTTATTATTATAATATGAAGAGTTAGCGTATGTTGAGTTTTTCTGTTATTGCAATTTAAAGTTGTTTCTTGGACACATTCCCTTTGGGGGAAGGGGGGGGGGGGGGGGGGGAGGACTGGGATTAACATTTCATGCAATTATGTACAAAAATGTGACAGTCTACAAAACTACTCTTTACAAAGCAGTACTTACCGCTACTTCATAACTCCCTGGACTGAGATCTGTAAATGTATAGCGGCTTACATTCTGAAAAAGAATGTAGACATGCTTATCAACTGAGAGCTTTTCTGCTCTTTTTTTCATGGATCATGCTAACACACACTTGAGTGAATTTTACACAGGTTTGAATGCATAAACATTTTTTAGATTGTGATCTGTAACACATATGCACAAATCAAAAGGCTAGTTTCCTGACTAGCCACCAACATGAATAAATCTGAATGACTTGTCACAGCAGTGCCATGCCTTTGCTATATTTGAACTGTCTTCCCTACTTGCCAGATTTTTTAATAGATAAAAGTAGCAATCTACTTTGACACAAAAGGGGACACTGCTTTAATGATTCAGCTTTTACCTAGACTGTGTGAGAACCAGGTAATATGTAAAAGCCGTAGCATGTGCAAGAGATCCTATGAGTAAGCATGCATGTGAGCGATCATGTGTGTGTGTGCATGCGTGCGTGCGTGCGTGCGTTTGTGCATGTGTGCGTGACTATGCTTTGTACGGATATGTTTATTTTAAAAAGTGCACCGACAAAGTAACAGTGCTAGAGCTGATTCTGGTGTTCCGTTAGACAAGCCTCCAAGTCCAAATGCAACCAGTCAGTAAAGAGAATGAAAAATATCCAGTCAAGTTTAACACACACACACACACACACACACACACACACCAACATAAACCCACAAATCAGCAAGTACAGCAATACAGCTGTTACCATTTGTTACCTCTGGCACAATATATGATGGCTAGTTCCCTTACATTCAGAATCAGCTGCAGCAGAAACTTTGACCACATACAGACAATACACCCAACCTACTTTCTTTCCCACAAGTATCACTGATACCTAAGCTTAATATATCAGGCTACAAGTACAAGAGTTGTTTAAAAGGGTTCATATGATGTGCCATTAAACCATTATTATATACAAATCATTAATTTGGTGCAACTTTGATTCAAATCAACTGATTTAGCAAATATTATCACAATTTTAAACATCTAGCCAATGACACCTATTTAGTACCACCACTCATCTCAAGCAGCTACTATACAATTAGTGGCTAGTTTTGGCAGCCCCCCCCCCCCCCCCCCAACCCACACCAGCTTGCCACACACACACACACACACACTAACACTCATATACACACACACGCACACACACCAACATTCATACACACACACACACACACACCAACATTCATACACACACACACACACACACATACACACACACACTCACACCACACACACACACACACACACACACACACACACACACATGCACATACACACACACACACACACACACACACACACCAACACTCACACACACACACACAACACATGCATGCACGCGCGCACACACACACACACACACACACACACACCACACACACACACACACACAAAAGCTGACTTACCACTGGAATATGTGCTACACTGTTTTGCAAAGTACTTCCCCCATTATGCAAAGCAATTTCTATTTCAGCAGCTCTCCAGTTGAGAGGCTTGTATTTCACCATCACTTTATTCTGGCTGGTGGATAGTGATACAAAAGGGAGCCAATCCTTGCATGACTTTGGTTCAAGTCTTTTCCCCCTTCTCTGCTGATTTGCTTTTTTTGCATTGGATACTGCAACAGATGGAATTGAACAAAAGTCTGACTTTCAGCTCAGTATGCCACTACCAGACTGTGGAGTTTGATGAATGATGGGCAAGAAAAATTGTAAATATGTTAATTTAAAAATAATAATTAAACAATGGGGGGTAGGGGAGAGAAATGAAACAGAAGAAAGACTGGAAACTTGTCCCTAATATGCTAGCCTGACATCTGAGGGCATTCAGCCCTACATCATCTGACTGGAAAATGTGTGTGTGTGTGTGTGTGGTGTGTGTGTGTGTGTGTGTGTGCTCGTGCGTGCGTGCATCGGTGTGCGTGCGTCAGTACGTGCGTGTGTGCGTGCGTGTGTGTGTGCGGCGTGTGTATTGCCTGGACACGTTTCTCACACTGATAAAGGCAGCGGTGGGGGACTGCACAGTGCGCGGTGCCCTTACTTGACTGGCTGCAATGAGAGTTTGTAAACTGTTCACCGAGCTGGCGTGGACAGTGCCGGGTGAAGTGTTGTTGAGACGGTTCCAGTCTTGCAGCATTTCTCTGGGTCCCTTCTAAGTTGTCACTGTCCGTCTTGGGGTAGGAGTCCCAGACGTGTCGGCAACAGTGAAGCATTTAACTCTAGTGAAGGTGACTGGGAGGGGGGGGGGGGGGGGAAGGGGGGCAGACCTATAGCGCCACTAGAAATGCGTGTCTGTGAACTGAGTGGGGGTAGGGGGGGGCGGGGACGGAGGCGGGGAGCTGGGAAAGATACTTATAGTATGAGAGAGACCAAAGGAGGGGATAGCGGAGATGAGGTACCAGAGCAGAATGTAGAATGTTTCTGGGTACAGCGAGGGCCGGGGGACGAGAGCACGCACACATATTGGCAAACTCACAACTTGACAGTAGTTGCTCCCCTCTCTTCCCTTTCTCCTCCCCAACCCATGCAGTTACAAACCTTGCTTCTTCCTCCTCTTGACAGATGTTTCCAAGGTGTAGAAGGTTTTGTCACCCGCTCTAAGATTCCGCCTGTGTCGTCGCTGTCGACTGAACGTGTAACTGTATAGTAGCTGTACAGAAAGTCGACGTGCTCTCGTCTGCTGGTAGACGGCGCTGCATGTCACCTTTCTATGGCACGCCTGCTGGGTCAAGTAGATAGTAGTCAGAGACAGTTCAGTGGTTACTTTCATTTAATATTTAACGCTAATTCGGTCGTGCAGGTTACATCTGGGGGAAACACAGTATAACAATATCAGGCGGATGACTTCACTGAGTTAAAACACACACACTGACACACACACACACACACTGACACACACACACGTGCCCCCCGCCCTTCCACACTTAACTTGGACAAGAATTACTACAACAACAAAACAAAACAATCAGACAAAGCACACACGGATACAAAAACAAACAAACAAACTCTCAGTGAAACAACAACAACAACAAAACAAATAACTGAACTGAGTCAGATTCAACACAGACTGAAGGGAGTTAATCAGCGCTCGAAAGACGTCGTCACGCAAACACAACAACAAAGACCTGAGTCACCTACGGTAACTCACCTGGCATGCGTGTAACTACAAGATACGGCATAAACTCCACCAGAGATACATTACCCAGTAAATGTTGGAATAAAAATCAGTCAGGCGAGCCGGCGGCTGTTTCCAGTACCACAATGTTGGGAATACCGGTCTCCGAAAGGCGAGATGCCGGAACTGACCCATGTTTTTCTGAACTCATCATAATCTATACCATATTGAGCTGAACTAGAACCATAATGAGCTACATCATAATGAGCTGCTACATCATAATGAGCTGAACTAGAACCATGATGAGCTACATCATAATGAGCTGAACTAGAACCATAATGAGCTACATCATAATGAGCTGCTACATCATAATGAGCTGAACTAGAACCATAATGAGCTACATCATAATGAGCTGAACTAGAACCATAATGAGCTGCTACATCATAATGAGCTAACTAGAACCATGATGAGCTACACCATAATGAGCTGAACTAGAAGAATATCCGGAACTGGTGCGTGCCATCTGATCTCCGGTTTAAACTAAAAATCCGTCCAACCTTCTTCCATTAGCCTCACATGCAAGGACCCCCCCCCCCCCCCCTCCACCCCACCTTCCACCTGCATGGGCCCAGTCGGCGGAAATGGGTAGTCACGATGAAACTAGCCAGGCCTAAATTAGTAAAGTACGTGGCAACAGTTTGTCTTTTTCTGCCTTCATTACAGTATCAGTTTTACTTGCCGCAGGTCAGGGCAGCGCGGCACTGGGAAGAAGCAAT